>PQWD01006811.1:0-37708 GCA_019425675.1 Leucinodes orbonalis | reverse complement strand
CACTTCATTTTCATAGCAAATAAAACTTAGTGTCGGGCTTAAAGGAAAGGATGAGATAGATTAATTAATGGATATTGAGACTTATCATCATTGTAACAAATTATCAATTACATTGTCATAACATAACAATGAAGTAAATAGTTTAAATGGTACCTATCCTTATGTTTGCAGAAAAATGCAAAATACTAAGTAGTAGCGGGTGTATGTGCTAACAATTAATTCAATATATATTAATAGTATAAATACCTATGACATTATCTTCTGTTGCTAAGTATAAGTTAACATTGGTCAAGGCCATCAGCTGACGTCTAATGCTTTTATATTGACCTCAGCCGGATTATGTAACATTAACTCGTTCTGATATAGGTGTTTCTCTACGCGATAAGATCGGAACGAGAATATCCGTTGGTTAACTAAGCGACCTATGCAGGACAACAAGGATCACAGGATAAACAAGATTAATTGGCAGTGGGCAGGACCTATAGTGCGTAGAACTGATTTACGATGGAGCTCAAAGTTCTCAGTTTCTCGAATGGCGTCCACGTAACGGGAAAATAAGCGTAGCCCGACCCCCAACCAGATAGATGGACTGATGAGCTGGTTAAGGTGGCGGGTAGCAGATGGATGATGGCTGCTAGAGATCGGTCAGCGCAAAATTCATTAGGGGCGTCCGTCGTTCAGCAGGCAGCACGCTGTAATAGTGATGATGATTTGTTTTGCTGCTTGATAGTCGACTATCGATAAGCTCTCGATAGTTGGACAAAAGCAAAAGTATCGATCGGCCCATCGATAGTTGGTGTAATTTACAGAGCTGATACTATAGATAATCATTTCTATGTTGAGTTACGATACTATCGATACTATTGCAGTGTATCAATACATACACACAGTATAGATGATTTTCGAGGTTTACTGTCGATAGTCAAACTATTGATAGTTGGGCAACACTGATGATGATTAACACATGTTTACTTTGTTCCAGGTTATGTGCTCGTGTTGTATAAACGGTGCTGTGATAGGATTGTTTCACTATCCAACTGTGGAATGGTTCCGGTGAGCTGGCCTTGTCTTGTTGATGTAAGTATTTTGAACACATATTAAACATATACGCGTTCTCCCCGCAGACGTAGGTAGAATTTTCATCCGTCCATTAGCTACGTACCTACTCAAGACTGTTAGAAAATCAGATACAATCTATTATCAGTCGACTGCTCCCGGCATTCAATAGACGAGTGTCTACGATTGGTGCGGCAGTGGACCGGTCATGTGAGTAGGACTGGTGACCTTTGAAGTATATTAGTTCTAGAATGAAGATTGCTGCTTAACTAACTAAGCGAAGGGCACTTGACGCAAAATCAGGAAGACTGAGGAATTAGGTTAAGCCGATAGTGCCAGATATAAAAAACTTAATTCAGATAAGCGTCTCGTTTAGTGTGTTTTATACTTTGGATTCGAATGTCATATGATTTATTGTAAATTATGATTTCTATCAATTATTTGTCCCTGTTATATAATAAAATCTTAGGCTTCCCTAATTTATTTCTTAATATTGTATCAAGTCCGATGTCTAATTAGCTAGCATAAGATGATCCTAGTTCACATTAAAGTATTATACAGGGATGTATCAACGCATGTTGGAAACGTAAGTCTAATAGAGGTAAATAGACATTTCCTTTACAGAACGGAATTATTACATAATGAGCACTGAGTGGTTCTGATGTATATTAAAGCTTTATTTTAGTGCGCCTGACTTACATTTGATTGAGTCATAGTTTACTTACGTTAGCTTTTAGGTGAATAATAATATTTGAGTCTATCTATATTATCTTGCAGGAACTTTAAAACCCTAAAAAATTGTTAACTATGTATGTACATAACATTTTGCTGTAAATTGAGTATTCAATATTGTCAGGAAGGCAAAAGTTTCTCAATTGTAAAACAAAAAAAAAAATGCTAGTAACACATTTTACTAATCTACATTCCCGTATATTTTCACTGTTGTTTTTATTTCCCATTTTCACTTAAAACTAACCTAAAAGGTTTTATGTGTGAAAAAAGCTATCTACTAAAAAAGGGCCAAAAATGTCTTGACGATTATATTTTTTTATGCATAAACTTTTTAGTTACCGAGTAACCAATGAGTTAACATAACCTGACAAATTATTTTTATAGATTCACATTTGTATATATTGGCTGTTTCACAATGGTTCCTATATAAACCACACGGGTAAAAATAATTATAACTACACATTACCAAACTTCAAAATTTTAATGTCTTTAATGTGTACAAGACACATTTAAGACATTGTATCTAACTATATTCGTAATTATGAAACACTGGGTACAAGGGCAGAAGATAAGAGAACATTGGATTGCTGCCGAGTTTGTTTTCACTTGAAAAAATGTTGGTGGTATCTATAAACACGCCGCCCTATCGCCCGATTGAAGGTTGAATTTTAGTCTTAATTATAAGCATCTTACACAATATACCATCGAATCTAGTACGTGATTGTACTGAAATTGAATGGATTTCGAAATAGCCACGTATTTACATTAAAACCATTAATAGCGTGAAGCATGGATGTTGCTCTACTCGTAAAATAACTAACAAAAGCTTACCTTTTACTCCCGGCGTCCTTGTTAATTTGTCGATAGAATTATTGATTTCGCATTACAATGTTAAGATGGAGCAAGCAAGGGAAGTACAAAATTGACATCTAAATCTTTGCTAAGAGGTCGTTTTTGACTTGCGCATTGCTTTCATCCAGACATTTTACTAAAAATCTGTCTGAAATATTCCATGACATCCTTGGTCCCAAGAAAATGAGTGCTCAATAATTTAATTAATTATTGAATTTATTAAAATATTAATTCAATTACTTCATATAAATTGATTTAATTTATGAAATATTACTAATTTATTTTATTAATTGAATTGATTTTATTAAAAAAAATATTATTTTAATCTAGTGCTCAATAATTTAATAGTAATAAAGTCGGCCAATCTGCACTGTGCCCGCCTGGGCCACTAAGGCTTATATGGGTAGGCTCGTGCCCGCGGTGAGGACTTTTAATGAGCTGATTTTGATGACATTCAACGAAATTCCATATTTCGTCCCCTGCATGATTGGAAGTCTTAAACAAATCTATTTTCAGGAGAGCATCTCTAACGTACGACAAAGCATTTCCATTAAAATACCCATATTTACCTTGGAATCTTAAAAAACAAGTTCTTCTTTATCTGGTAGCACATTGGTCACGAGAGTCACAACTCTTAGTTACTCTTCGCCCTGTCAAAAAATTAGTTCAGGCAAAAGAAAGGCTTTCAATGAGCTTGCTTTTTGAGCAACCTAACCCACACTACTATGTGCCTTTAATTTAAATATTAGCGTTAGTGAGTTTGTCTTCTTATGCTGATAAGAGTGATGATTAATTGATGAAATGATACCTACTGTAAGGTCATGTTATTGTTACGTGAACATTTGTATAATGTTAGAGTAATTTGCATTGATGTAGTATGGTATTAAGATTGTTATATCACTGCTACAGTAAGCGAGAAAACTGTCTTAACATTTATTTTGTTATTATCAAAGCGTATTTTTCCTTAAAAGTGAAACAATTAATAATTCCACGAAATTCATAAGCTGTTACTGATTGCTTTTTATGGCAGTAATGTATTTTTTATGATTAAATCTTAATATGTACAAAAAATTCCCAACTCCTTTTGTTGCTCATATTACTCCCAGGAACAGTTGTTATGTTTTGCAAGGGACTGTAATTGTTGTTGTGTATCGAAATTATTGTGACTAACCCTTTGAATGATTCAATGGAAAAATTGGCCTAAATTATTTTGTTTGGCTCGTTGTGTCATTAACACTGTGGCATGCAGGCAGTGCATATCTCCCCCTCGTTTTAATATCAATGACACATGTTATGACATCATTCGTGACAAGGATTATATTTAGTAGGGACTTTTTAAAAATAATGTATGTAAGTCCTATTTAAAAAAAATCTATTACTTCTCTCTATCACATTGCGTTTGCGCTGTCTCTATTAAACACATACTGCGTGCATTAATTTAGTTGAAACATCAATCGTTGCAATATTCTTTGCCAAGACTATAGGGAGCATTCAAGTATTATGTAACGTAATTTTGAAGATTTTAAACACTCCTCCCCCCATGTAAAACATAGTAACGTTTTTGAACCAAACTAAAAATGGCATACAATACAATCCTGGCATTCCCTGTAAAACATAAAAAAGTCGGTTAAAAAGAGTCGATATAGAAGTTTCTAATTACTAGTTCAATAAAAAAAAAATGCGATTATTTATCGTATATAACAGAGTTAGAAAGAGATAACGTTATATTGGATAAATTGCCGCATCCATTTCTAACTCTATCAAAGTAAAAATCAACGCTTTATTCTCGTTCATAAGGCTGAGAGCCATCGTGCTTGCCAATTGCCCGATGAAGCTGTAAAGGCCATCGCGGACAACAGCAGTAGTCAGTTCGAAAAAAAAAGTTCCTGAATGGGGCTTCGATACCGAAAATCCAGCTGCAAATTAAATAGATTACTTTATTGTCTAAAGTTAAAACTTTCAATAGGTAATATTTTACTTTAACGAGTACAGTAAAACTCTACAACACATTGTCCGTGTTAACATAATAATATATGTATATATTTATTTAGACAAAGTCCATATGTATTTAATAAAACCTAGCATTCTATGTCAACCATTAGCACAACGACCCAATACAATCCACTTGTAAGCGGGTATTATGGCACCGCTCGAACAACTGTCGTAGGCTGTAACTTGAATACTAATTGGTTTATCGGATACAACTAGGAATATGTACGGAGTAACATCGAGAACGTTAAACCCTATTCGTGTATGTGTATTTATATTTAATTGACTAGCCTATTAAAACTCATGTAGGAACCCTGGCTGTCCCACATTGGAACAGTTGTTCTGTGTCCACGTCAGCAATTGATAAATAGCTAGTCAAATTAGACCTCGATACCATCCCTTCATTTTTATGCCGTGGTATTGCTTTTGATATTTATATTTTGCGCTAAAGAGTCGGACCCTACTAATTAAAAGACGACATTTGCTATAAGGCGAGCTTTCCCTGCCTATTTATTTCATAAAAATAATAAATATTAATTTTTACTCGCAAGAGAAAGTTGGGAACATAAGTCCTTACTCCAGTTATGCTTTTGTTTAGGCTCGATTTGAATATAATATGGCTCTATGGGCTCATCTTCCGAAACTCAGACTCATTTAACTGCCTACTGAACGTCGAACAAGGTTTTGGTGATTTCACACAAATCTATGATTGTAGGTTAGTCTTTGAATCTCCATAACCCATGGAGAAAAAAAAAGTTTTTAATTTTTTCGTCTCCAACTGAGACTAATCAATTGTAGCTATTTCACAGGATTTTGAATCCTGTTTTAAATGTCAAAATGTTTTGAAATATGATTTAAAACTATACTAAACGCTACGTTCATGTTATATTAAGTCAGGATTGCAGTTGTGTAGGCAGTTAGATATATGCGTTATTGGGTCAGTGACGACCAAATTGATAGAGCAGTCGAGAGGATAATAAGAGGCAGAGGTCGCTTACTCAATGCTGGGTTTTGGTTGGTACTGCCTTCATTTCTTCCACATAACTTAGTCTAGCCTGCATCTGGCTATTGGAAATGTTTGAAAGTTTTGAAACATTAACTGATGTACCTATATAACTGGCAGAAAATGACTTTCTGTTTTCTTATATTTTGTTTACGTTTTGTGTGACTATGCCGCTATTTCAAGAATACTTGGCTGCTTAGGGCAAATGTCCATGTATTAGTATCGAATCGTAGTAATTTGCTGATAAATACATAATAGATTTGTTCCACGTATACCTATGCGTTTTGCCCAAAAAAGAGCAAAAGATCTGCTTTTGTGCACTGTCACATTTGAATTAGCTAAAATGACAAGATCACGTGGAGTAATTTTGTCGTAGTGTAAAGATAATACAAACACTTCATTTACTCGAATTTACTATCCTTAAATTGACAAAGCAAATTAACATTCTCCATTTATAACTTCATTAATGAACAAGTTAACTGGTGACTACACAATGACGATGGGTTTTAGTACAAAAGAAACGGCCGCCCTTCCCGGATATCAGCGGGTATTTGTCCCGACATCAGACGTTTGAACATTTTGTATTCATGTTGGGCACAGTTAACTGTTGTTACGTTTGTCACCTGAGCGAGTCTCAGGTCGTTACATGGTAATGGCTATTCGGAAAACTTTGACGCTAAGGGGTTCGATTGAGGCGGTGCGTGACGCGGCCTGTTGTTTTTTTGAAAAGAGGTCACGCAGTAGATAGTTGCATAGTCATAGTTTAGCGGTAAAAATATTGAGGTGGTAGATATTTTCATCGCTCGCCTAGTCGTGTTAACTTGGTCGTGTATTTCGGGTAGTAGGTATCAAGGTTCAAATCTTTGGCTTGACATGCCTAACCGTGCTAACTTGGTCGTGTATTTCGGGTAGTAGGTATAAAGGTTCAAATCTTTGGCTTGACATGCCTAACCGTAGGTACGGAATAAGTATAAAAGGTTACTCGTGGAGAGGGCTATGTTAGGTGTTTCCATACAAGACAAGATCTGGAACATGGATATCCGTAGGAGAACATAGGTGACTGACATACCCCACAGGATAAGCAAGTTTAAGTGGCAGTGGGTAAGGCACGTAGTGCGTACCAATGGCCGATGGAGCGGAAAGGTTCTTGAGTGGAGCGTAGGCCGACTTCCAACCGGATGGTCTGATGATGGTTAAGGTGGCGGGTAGCAGATAGATGTCGACTACAAGGGATCGCTCTGCTTGGAAATCCATAGCGGAGGTCTTCGTACGCTAGTGGTCGATTTAGGCTGTAATAATGATGATGAATACAGAATTTAAAAACATTTTTCTGATAACACAACGTCATCTATCAAAGAGGCCATAATGAAACTGTTCCTTCATAAACACAATGAATCAGCATACCATCAAAACATTGCAGTGTAAGTACATTCCGTTTCTAATTGCCAACAATTAGTGCGAACAATCGCATTGTCAGATATCGGTCGACCCCGATGCAGTTAAACGGCGATTAGATTCCCATTTGGAGCACAATGTGGGACAATCTGAAGTCCAGGGCTCCGATTCTGATAATTTTAAAATACGCTAATATAATCCTTGTTGTGTCTCAACAATAGCAAAATTTTGTAGTGTAAAATTAATTCTTTTGGCAGATTTAGGTAATTCATTCTATTAAACAATTACCATTTTAAACACACGTTAAATTTGTACCGGAATACCGTTGGATTGTAAAGTGTCGTAATGTCAAGTATAAATAGTAAATATCCACTGACATTCACACACCGCCATCTAGCTCCAAGTTAAGTGTGAAGCCTGTATTTTGTAAATACAAACAGACATATGCATGCACACAAATGTTTGTACTGCCCGGGGATCGAACCCGGAACCCTTGGTGTTGCAGTCGACGTCTCAACCGTAACACCAAATGGGTCGTCCGTCTGTATATTAGTGGGATTGAGGCCCCGTTGGCTCGCCTCGGTGCATCAGGTCAAACAGTTAATGAAGTGACAGTGTCGTGTTATACGGCCGCTATGTCAACGCAACAAACTGCCTTTTCGAGCGTGCAGCCGTGTAATGAATGTAAGGCTGCTTGTTAAACCTATGACATTGCTGGACACTGTAAACTCTTTTGCGATTGGATAAGGTACAGTTTCAGTTGGTTACGTTTTCGTTTCGTGTTGAGTTTCGCTATTGAGCGTTGTATATAGAGAAATTACGTATAAAGTACGCATGTTTGATATTTATTCCAGGAAGTTGATTTGAGGATCGATGGCTGGATCTTCTCTTATTATGTAAGCTTCGGAGCGTTTATAAATTGATGTCCTTAATAATCAAGTCGATAGTGGTAACACTTTTCATTGTACCCAAAATTCCATTACTCGATATAGTCTCCTACTCTTTGCGCCAGTTATCCGGTCATCCGCTTGCCACATCCAGCCTTCACGGCCTTTTGTCGGTCCATCGTTCTACGATGCGGTCTCCACTCCGGAGCTTGTTTGTTCTAACAACCATTCGTACTGTCATACACATGACTGTCTCACTATCATTGCATGCTAATGAACAATCGTAAAGTTCGTATATAATTATTATGTGAAGTCTAACCAGAAATGTTTACTCTCCGACTAACCCATCAGCACGACGCCGAATCTATAAGTTGTAGTAAAATTGAGTGAGCAAATTTTTATTGGATAATTACCTTCATAGAATCATTAATTAGAACTTGTAACTTAGTTTAAGTTTCTTTCTTTATAACCGACTTCAAAGATAGGAGCTTACTCAATTCGACCGTATATATGCTTTATTTTTTATGTTTGTTCGCGGATATCTTTGTCGTTTATGAATCGATTTTGATGATAATTTTTGTTGGGAACATAATACATCAGAGGTGGTTCCATGATGAGGAAGCTAGGGTTTGATGAAGGGAGACCAGAGAATCGAACTTTTAAAAATCTACTCAGAGCAACTACTACTTAATTACAGTAGATTTATTCCAGGGGTTACCTTTTATTAGGAATCACTCAAAATAAAAATAATATATTTTTTAACAAAAAGATCCCGACTTTAATATTTGTAGCCATGTGGAAATTTATTTTTAGCTTTATAGTTTGAGGTTTATTAAGTTTTAACACGCATGAGACATGATATCCTTTTTACCTTCCGCATTTCATACAGTAACAGTCATTGAATATCGATTCGGTATATGTTACACCTCCTCAATAAGAGTTTTTAATAGAATCAAGGTCCCGCTCCGTGTCTTCAAAAACAGTTACAATCTTTAAGAAACAATTTTGTTTCGAGCGTATTTATAAAATATGTATAAAAACGCGTATTTTCAAACAATATCATGTCCACAAAATTGTCAAAAAAAAAAATGTAAAGAGTAAAAGGCCTATAATTATACTAATTTTTAAATGCCACAGTTGAAACTTGAATTAAAAGTACTATAATGGATTCCCAAACTGATTTATAGGGATCAGTGATCATCACATTTAATGTATATTTTTTTTATAAACACCGATTTACCGGTCTTGGCTTTATGCCATTCTACGTTTATTTTTTGTAATCCTTCCTAATTGCTTTCCACTTAAGTATACGTGTTTTTTTATATTAACTTAATTCTCATACTGTCTGACGTCAAACTGAAATACGTGTCAGCCCTGTGTTTACGCTTGGTCAACTGATGTTACTATCAAATGAACGCTTCAGGGGACTTTGCAAAGTTTATTCAACTTTCGAGTTGCGTTTTGAAGTGATCCATATATTTTTACACAACGTAATAAACCCTCGGAATAACAATGGGATTAATTACGCTGTTGACGTTTATTTATGTAAGTAGTTATTGTAAATTTAGACAAATTTGATATCTTTTTTAAAAAAAATGAGGCTGAAACTGGCAGAAAGTAGTAGCAGAAAAAACGCAATGGTCTAATTAAAAAAAAATGTTTTCTTGCATGACATATTGTTTAAAAAAAAGATGTCTATCACAATTTTTTGATGAATTAACATTTCAATAATCTACACATCAGCCTGTAACGTCCCATTGCAGGGACAAGCCTTCGAACATAGCATGGCTATGTGGAGTTAGGACGTAACTCATCACGCGGGCCCAGTGCAGATTGGTGGATGGTAACGACTGCCATCCTATGATAGTAGCCTGGGATCAACGGCTTAACGTGCCTTCCGAAACACTAAGGAACACGAGAGAATATTTTTGGTCACCGATCCCACAAGCGACTATGCGATAGTTGCTTAACTTATGATATCAACAGAACGCACTGGCACCCGCTTTACCATTGAGCCTTTATACATTAGTATCATATTATTATCAATCTCGACATTGCAAATGCATAAGGGATTTGGCCACTCTGGTACTTATTTCTTTGTAATTTGTAATATATACGTTGCTATTTCCTTCGATTCTTGTAAAGGGTTTCATGTTTACAACGTCTTCGTTTTACAAGTTCGATAATTTTCCTATTTTATTTGTCTACGGATAACCGAGTACAGTTCAGATAAAGATATTAGTTATTAACATCCCAGGTTACTTATTTGAATTTCAAATTAATATTGTCGATTTTCATTGCTAGAATTTTATGTGTAGTTTATATTACTTAACGGCTACCTAGTTACGGTACCCAAACCGATCTCCTTACCGATTCGATTAGATAACCTACCATTTCTCGAGGAAGAATTTTTAAGTATTCTAGAGATAAGTCATAAAGTGGATTTTTAGGGCAAAGTATATAAGTGACAAATTAAAATCTTTGACATACTATTCAACGTGGAAATAACTTTATTGTACTAATAAGAAATACACTAAAAAATATCTGTAATAGTTCTCGAAGTTGATAAACCATAATTAACATTACAGAAAAACCGCTTTTAGACCGTTAACTGTAAACTGTTATCGATTCAATGTATTTATAAGCAGTTGCTGGAGGATTAATAACATTTAATTAACTAACGTATATACCGACAAAGCTCGCCTGAATGTGGTATTGACATGTTAATTTAATTAAATTCTAATCTCGTGTTATTCGTGTTTCGGAGTAAAGGTACTTGTAACCGCTTTGTGCTTACATCAGTTACTTGATTGGAATAACGAACAAATGCAACTAAACTTAGGTATTTGTACTGAATTTATAGTCCCAAATGTTGCGACTGCATTGCATCTTATTGCACCGCAGCTGCATGTTATAGATGCCATTGGTGTTCCAACAATTACTAATTTGTAACATTGGTAACGACAGATATTGCTCATGGTAAACATACATATTGTTCAATATTTTTCTATTATGCTTAAAGCATTGATACATACGTTGAAGGAAACATCGTGAGGAAACCTTCATGCACGCCTGCGAAGAGATTCGAAGGTTGTGTGTGAAGTTGTCCAATCCGCACTGGGCTCGCGTGGACGACTAAGGCCTAATCACCCCGTACGGGTAGGCTCGTGCCCCTCGGTGGGGACGTTTAATGAGCTGATGATGTTTGATACTAAAGAATGTAATCTCTCTACTTGACATACATAATAGTAATGATGAATTAAAATACATTTAAATAATACCTATCTAAGGACGTACACTACGTACAGTTTTACAGCGGAAGCTTTAGATAAAACTCAACGTTTAACCGATTTGCTGAGCTATAATTAAATATAATTGGGTTAAGCCATTATTATCTACATTCGTTGCTACTTGTTTTGTTGCATTTAAAATCGACATTTGTAACTTCTGTGGGCATTATTTTAAACGTTTGTCTGTATTGGTTAGTCTTTTTGAACCTCGGTTTTTTTGTGAAACTATCAATTTGTTCAAAATGTCCGTGCTTTCGTAAATGAAACTGCAAACTTGCGTGTTTTCTGTGGTCTGAATATCTTCAAGGCAAGACAAGGATGAATAAGCTGTTTCTAGACAAATCAGGTCGTGATGACGCTTAACCCATTGAACGCCGGGAATCCAGACAAAATAGAAATCTATTGTGTCTGGATTCCCATTGCGTTGCGTTAGCGGTTAAAGTGTTAAAATCTGATGTAATACCGGCCAAATGCATGTTTAGTATTACAGTACTTTTTAAAATGTAATCATGGCTATTAAATATGAGTATGGGGGTTAAAATTTTCTTTTATCAAATCATAGCTATTTAATATATGCATTTTTTATTATTCTGTAATCACATTAGTATAGACAATATGGTGCTAGGTCATTCGTGTATTATCAGATCATTAATTATTACATTGTTAATGTTCTTATCAATTGTTTCCATAGCAAACGCAACATCGCGTTTACAATGGGAGTGTGACACGATTGTTGTTCTCGGTGATCGTGACACAAATTCCGTTAATCTGATTACGCAACGGACGTACATCTGGGCTTCGCATTACGCGTTATTGGCCCAAGTGGTCGCCGGACTTTGTTGTTTTCGTTTTGTTCACGAGAAATGTTTTGTAGTGAGAAGTATTGAAGGAACATGAGAAGTAGTAGGATTTATCTTGACAGGAAAGCTTGTTGTGCTTTCTTATTGCTCAGAAGTAAGTATAGGAACAATATGAAATGAACATCGCAATAGACAATGGAGGTGGAATGTTTTGACAATGCTTTACTCAACAGAGTATTCGAAATTTCGATCATGAAACTATACGATATTCTCTCGAACGAAGCACGTGCGTCGACAGCGAATTCATGTAACGTGTGTTGTGAGTTTCCACCCGTGCTACGTACGTCCACATAATGTAATTTTTATGTCATACAATAAGTTCTTATGTTTCAGATGACTGTGCTGAATATTAAAATATGTATAATGATATGATGTAATATATGTATGACAAGCTAAACTGATAAGTTCTTGATAAAAAGACCACATTACTTTGAAGTTTATGATGATTTATGTGTATAGTTAGGCTCAGGCTTAATTCATTTTCACCTATTACTTGTAGTCAAAATCAGTGCATCTAAAGCCTTGCCACATTTTAGACTTTCACGACAAACTTATCTTCTTTATATATTTTTTTAAGTTTCTCCGCAATGGTAGTAGAAGATACCTTCTAGTGGCAAGTTTGCCTATTAGAATGTTGCCAAGTCGGCTGTTACGTAACATTTATTCCGTGAGCGCTATCAGCGAGCAAGGTAGTTAGGGGAAGTTACATAGCTTCCTACTCGCCTCTAATACTTAACTGCAGACTTGCCATGTTTTTCTTTCCATACTTATACTGCGAAAGTAACTCTGTTGGTCTGTTTGTTACGCTTTCACCTCTAAACGGCTGAATGGATTTTGATGAAATTTTGTATGACGATAGATGGTAGATACATTAATTGATATATACGCCTTGGCTATAGTAGGAGTGCGTCTATCGTCATGTCGTTTATTGTAGTATACACCACTAGAAATGTGTTCATCACAAATACTTAAATGAACACAGTGAACATTTTGAAGCACATTCAATTGTACAAATGAACAAATGCGCAACATTGCAAACAAGATCATTAAATGAAAGAGTGTAAGTGGTTACCATCCACCAACAGGTGTAGTATATAAACATAGCTTTATCATTGATAATAAATAACTGATAAAATACACAATCCCATGTATTTACGATGCACTTATCTATATGATAATACGACAGCTGTTCTATCAGTCGGTCAGTATGAATACATTTTGTTTTTGTTTCTATGTATAATATGTATATATTTACAATAAAAAGTATGTTAGTATGTTTGTCTGTTATTTAGTTTCCATATTACAGGCTAATGCTAAGTTTTGGGCTAGATGGCGCTGTTGTGTGAATGTCGGTGGATATTAATTGTTAACTCTGTTTATGTGTGCAATAAAATAACTAAGTTTTAGAGAGCCATGCTTCTGTTCGAATGGACTGGATCGAACTGTGTGATAACCACAACCTCTATCAACCTCATTGAAAAGTGCAATAACGCCTTGCGTTGTGTTTACATATCTATAGACATGTTCACATATGTTTGTACTGCCCCGAGATCGAACCCTTGGTGTAAGATCCAACGTCTCAACCATGACACGACCGATTTGGTCGTCAATAATAATTGTTACAAAAGTACAAAGGCACTGCTTATTCCAAATAGGATCCCAGCAGTCCTAGAAAAAAAGGAAAATATTAACTGAATCAGACAGATTAAGTGCGCATCCATGTATGTATAAGCAAACTACGATGTCATCATCATCATGTCATTGAACGATTTATACGATATATTTAACGAATATTACACATATAAATACAATAAAAATACATATTGTGCACTATAATACGTATATACATACACGTTATGTTGGACTTAAGTAGAGAAATCTACTTTGAAATATATGGAATCCAATTTCTTCGTACTCTCAGTTTATTTCGCTGTGGTGCTTTCATAAACGCGTTGAGTATGAGGTTATGAAAAATAACAAATCTCCCTTAGATTTTCAATATTTTATTAATACTAGATCATTCTTTAAAATATTTGTACTATTTTTGTCCAGTGCAAGTTTCAATAACGTCTTCAATACACTTAAACAAGGGGCTTCAAAAGAATAAGACAACGGTTTTGTGGGCGAAACTTCATGACTCGAAACCATTGTCATAAAACATTGTATGCAGGTTATATTTGATTTAAAATTCTTGCATTTATTTGTTTTAAACTATATTAAAGTCAAAACGATTCCATCTTCTGATACCCATATAAACGTTTTAAATAAAATCGTTGTATCAAATAATCGATATATCGTTGGAACTCGATTGGTCACACGTTTCAACTGCAGTGCATCGTTACGCACTGTTGGTTTTTATTCTTCCTATGTTGTTCACCGTTTGAGCCCCTGTATCAATAAATCCTTTGAGCAATCACTGTGTCATCGCAAAGGGCGCCGAAGCCATTAAGGCAGTTGCCGATGACAGTATTAGCGTTTGAACACCATAAACCATGTCGGATTTGCTCGAAGGGAGTATATCGTAGGGACTCGGTTTAATCCCTATCTCGTGAAGCGCTCAGAACTTTTAACGGTCGCTAGTGATATTGATTTTCAGTAAACGCTGAATTTCCCGCTTGTGTGTGTATGTACTCGTATTTGATGTGGGAAGACAAATGATAGAATCTGTGGTCGATAACATATATTATGCGAAAAGCAATCTCGCTGCGTACTCTTTACGATCCCTTTGCATTGTAAAACATCCTTTGGAAGTTCGACTTCCTTATTTCATAAATGTTGTATGCGAATCTTTGTATGGAGGCAATACCTAAATTATGGAAACTGTTTTTCCACGGTATTCTCTTCTACATTTATTTGTAATACTAGCCAATAAGATATAGCTGGAATGAAATTTAATAACTCAACTAATGGCTATAATATCAAATCATTTAAGGAACAGTTATTTTTATATAATCCCTAATAATAAATTAGTTTCTTTTTTTTAATATAATCTAAAATCAGTTACTGAAGTATCAAAATAAATACCTACTTGTTTCTATCAGATAATACGGATTTTACATTGATTAAGACTGATTTCTAAAACAGCCTGCTTCAGTCAACTTCACCCAGCATAAACATAATAGTTCACTGCTGGGTCTTCCCTTCGCAGTAATGGCTATATAGAGATGGGTCAGAAAGCTATCACGTGGGCCTAATTCAGTTTGATGGGTGATAACAACTACCATTCGAAGCACATGATCCAGGTAAAGTAAGTTATATATAAGTTAGTCAAATTCAGGAATCAGTTGCTGAATTAATTACAGGAGACATAACAATTTCTATTAGTGAATATAATCTATTTGCGTTGATTCTCACTCCTTGACACATTTAAATGAAGCGTATGTTTTAGTTTAAGATATTGGTTTTGAAAAATGAGCCTTACGCTACTTCAATAAGAGTTCTCTCTAAATTGTTTTGACAGAAGTATCGCCAGTTTTATTGGTTGTTATAGTACAAAGAGTACCCTTTCGCTGCGTCCTGTATTAGTTTAGCTATATGTGCTTGCAATATGTCATAGATCGTTACCACATGTCCCGTTTCCGTCGAAATCAGAACCGATATTGCAATGTTGCGGTTGACACGTCTCGCCGATGTCAGCGTGTTCTGCCTTTATTGCTGGCAAGTGTTATGATGCTGAGTATACGAAAATAGTCCAAGTAGTACTTCGTCTCGGCTCTCGATAGGACATCGTGTTTTAAAATTCTTGTGGCATCACTGAATACAAATATATTTAATTTTCATACTAAAGAGTGCAATAAAAAATGTCTTCGTGAAATGTATACTTAGCTCTTATATAAATTACAATTAAACATATATGATAATATGTTTAATGTTCAATGCTATCTCAGAAGTACTACATTTGATTCCAGTTAAATAGTATCAAGATCTTAACAACACAAATGTTTATCTTCTTCCTCTGACTGGAATTGATTTGACATCAATTGTACAGTCATAAGCAAACTGAAAAAAAACGCTTCTGCGTTAGCAAATAAAACAAAAGTGGTATTTTTCGGTACAATCGATGTCTTCTTCATGATTGGGCATTTTACCTCAACATCACGACTGAATACCACAACATAGCGACTGAAGTCCAGTTCTAAAGTACTAAGGCACAATTTGTTGTTTAGTCATTTTAACGTCAAACTCGAATAAAACAGTTAATCTGATACAAAAACTCTTCATGAAATAGCGTCAATCGTTTATAGTGGTTAGGAACACGTGCTACTTGGAATCTAATCTTATTATTGAGTACTTTACCTCTATTTACTGATCGTTTTCTAGTGAACGGTGAGTTGGTATACAAAATCAGATGGCTAATTTAATAAAGTCTCTGCGAATAAACTCCACCATATAAAGTGTTAGACGGGAAAGCCCGATACAGATAACATTATAATTTAATTAAGGTTTTATTATTTTCTTTTGTGTTAGGTCATAGTTACATCATCATCGTTATTTTCAGTCCAATACGTCCTGCTGAACGAAGGCCTCATCTAATGATGTCCACGCGGACCGATCCCTAGCAGTCAACCATCCATAGAGTGCCCAGTACCCGCCACCTTAATTGAGTCATCGGTCCTTCTGGTTTTGAATTTCGTTCCGTGGAGGCCATTTAAGAAATTCCTTGCCCAATTATTAGCCATTGGTTCCTCGTAATTTGCGCCATGCCCGTTGCCACACCAACGCTAAGAATGCGGGCTATCTCGGGCATTCTCTGGGATCTTCTATGTTGTATGAGAAAATCTGTAATAGATCCAACTATAAATTAGGTAAATAGCTTGATGTTTTATTTGGCAATAAATAAAAGGTTAATTCCAAACTGGTTATATTCGGGACCTGTAATTTTAACCTTATTGCTCAATTTCTAAAGGCGTACATTCAGGCGGTGAATTTAAAAGCATGTGTGTTTCTCCATCAGTATTAGTACCTATGTTTGTCTATTCTGGGATTTGTACGTTTGAATGGATGTAATCGTACTAATGTGTTTTGAATTGTGATCCCGAAAACCGTTATGATTGATGACGAGCTCGGTCAACATGCGGTTTTATTAGGAACATTGGATGTGCCGCCGACGTGCAAATATTACATTACGCTTTTTATTTGTTTACGCATTTGGTATTGTGTTTTTGTTATATATTTGTTAGGCTGGCCACAAAAAAAAAAGATAAGTTAAAGTGAATGTGTGGTGGCATGGATTTGAAATTCTTTGGATGCAAATAATTAATGCATGCCGACACGTATTAATGATATCAAATACAGTGAAGTATAAAAAACAATGAATTCGTTAACTAATCGGCAATCCTTTGAACTGCAATTTAAAACTTTCAGTTTTGACATGGAAAAATGGTTAAAGACCTGTTAAAAATAGTTACTTACATGATTACAATAATTTTGTAGAAAAAAATTATTAATTAAATAGAAATTCAATCGGATATTGCAATAGCTCTTTCAATGGCTGTATAGTATAAATCTATAATACCGTTACGGACGAATCGCCTCGCGTCGCGGACTGTCATGTTTTTTCTTGACCCACTGGCGATTTGTGTTAGTAGACACTAAGACAGGTTTTACAACGTTACCATGACGAAGATGACACCGTTTTGTCTATAGGCAGACGTGAATGTTTATTCATGATTGTATTACTTAATTTCTGGAACGTATTCAATTCTAATTGTCGCTTGACAGCCGTAGTAATGGAAAAAATCCAACGACCACTAGCCTGCCAGTGTCGTTGAAAAAATCTAATGAATTGAGCTCTTGTTTTAGAAAGGATGAAAAAGAATTCAAACTTGCGATTATGATTCCCGGTCGTTTTATATTGGAGAAAGGCTTCTTCTCTAAAAAAAGCATCTTTAGGGATGTATTTCAAGCTGAAATCCTCATATTTGAGATCTAAATGAAAACGAATTTTGACAACGCCAAAAAATAGTCTTAAAATAATCGTAAATAGTTGTGTCAGTTGTGGTGAAACTGGTGTAAGATAGAACCTCCATCCGCTTTAACTTTTGGCCATATTATAATTAACAGTGGCAGATTGATTAGTTTCTTTGAGTAAGGTTATTTTCGCATTAAGAACAACAAAGAGTTAACAGCCTACCCGTATAGGGTGATTAGGCCTTAGTCGTTCACGCGGGCCCAGTGCCGATTGGGCGATTTCACACACAACCCTCGAATCTCTTCGCAGGCGTGCATGAAGGTTTCCTCACGATGTTTTCCTTCACCGTAAAAGCGTCGGATAACGTACATATATTTTCGAAAATTCGAAACACATTGGTACGTGTCGGAATTTGAACCTCAGCCCTCCCGGTAGGAAGGCGACAGTCCACACCATTGAGCCACCACCGACGCACAGAGGTAAATACAAGAATATAAATAAATTGCAAGAAAATATTTAACATACTAAAAATGGTTGAGTTTAACAAAATTAAAATGTATGAATCATTTAAATGTGACCCATATATAAATTCACTGAAACATAAAATTGTGTAATCTATTGGATAGAACCTATTTATCTGGGGACTACTTAATTGATCCTTTTGTAGGATTGATTCTAATCTCGAACCCAACCCAACGCACAAATGGCAACTTGTCCAGTAGATTTAATTAACTCCAAGATTTACTTAAACGTATCTGTATCTTTTGTAAACATTTACAAATATTATCTCGACACACAAATTGGTCATAGAAAGTAATATCTTTGATATTGTTATATTGATTCTCAGATTGCCAAACAACTAATTGACTTCACCGAATATTTTGTTCTTTTTAGACGATAAAATAAGCTCCAATGTTTAGTATCTTTGTAAGTCTCTTGTCATACATTCAGTTTCCGTTTTCGTATACGAGTAATGAGTAGTAATGTTTAGTATTTTTATGTTGTGTCTCCAATTATAATTAACAATTCAATTTATCTAATGACATTTACACAGCGCCATTTAGCCCCAAACTAAGCATTAGCCTGTAATATGTATACTAAACAACGGATAAACATACTTATATAATTTCTCTTTGTAAATACATAGAAAACACCCAGACCAATACAAACAGACATGTGCAGGCGCACAAATGTTTGTGCTGCACGGAATTCGAACCCGGAACCTTTGGTGAAACAGTCGACGTCTAAACCATTACACCAGATGGGTCGTCAATAATGGAGATTATACGATCAGATCAAAAACGTAACAATATCTGTACTGATGTAGAATTGGTAATGATGGTTTGACTTTAACACTAGGACTGTTTAAACAATAACAAATGGTTTAGGTAAGCAAAGAAATATTTGTTCTTGGTTATTGTTTTATTGATCTTGAACTTAACAAGCAAAATCGGTACCACCATGTTACTGGTTAATTTGAATTCATTGCACACTCATTTCGATTTCCGCAGTGTGTATAGATTGCTTTAAATCTTTCCTAACGAGTTTAATAAAAGATGTTTGGTGGTCCCTAATTAGTGAAAGCTTAATTGACTTGTCTCATTCCTTGTAATGAGACCACATACATTGATTAGGATAAGAATTGTAAGTGGGCAATAGAATGGCTATCGTAGGCTGCCTTATCTCTTTTAGGATTTATCTCAGATACAGTCTCAAGGGTTTCTTCATAGAAACCCTGAATCTGGACAGGTTTCTTTCCAGATATAGTAGGCATATGTAGTTCAAAATTGAAATGTAACTTCTCCCTTGACTTGATAGGATGTTCACGCCTGATGAGCTCGACAGTTCATTATTAACCCTAAGTTTACAGTTTTAGACCCAATTGGCGTAATAGTTGAGACGGCGGCTACTACACCAAGGGTTCCGGGTCTTGGCGAAACTGGTGTAAGGCGAGGTTCTGGTTTGGGTTCTGGTATCACGACCAATCTCTATGATACAGTTTCTCCTACTATGTTATACTCAGCGATCCGATTTGGGAACCCGAAAATAATGATCAGATATGAGTTCATCACATGGTATAAATATGTATATTCGTATTTCAATAGTAATACTTGACGACACGTTTATATCATTGTCATTGGAACAAAAATAAATCATTTATCATGAAAAGTGTCAGGAGAATATAAGATTCGCTGCCTCAAATTAGTTCAAGAAGTACTGATAGATCACCTACCGAAATACGAATAGCAAGTACTAAGTGTATCATCAATCATGCGATTTATTCTGAAATATGTATTTCAAAGTTTTCATAAAGGTCTAACTTATTTAAACGTAACCTTTCTAAATACGTGGTTTTGTATGGGTTTTTCTAAAATGTTTCTGAAGGTAAATTTTACATACCTTGTGTTAAACGTCGTCACTAGCGATTTAGTCTGAAAGCAAAGCTATTATGGGTAACATAATAGGGGGCTATCGGGTGTTTTGTGGCCGTTTAAACCGTGTATAATCGATTAAAATAATCTTGCGCTGTTTGGTATGTCAAGATTGTTCTGTTCTTAATACAATTTGTGTAAATTAGAACAGGAGATTTGGTACAAGATCTTTGAAATTTATAATCATAAAATTGTAAAACTGCAATTTACTAAGCGGAGGACTGGGATATCAGTCGCAATATGGGGGAGACCTATGTCCAGCAGTGGACTGCGATAGGTTGATGCGAGATAATTCTTTAGATATATTTTGTGTTTGATTTATAACACTTCTCTTTTTTATCTCAACACAGTCAAGTCCACGTAAACAACTTATTTTACAGTAGTCGTGTAGTCCGTGTGATTTCCAGTAAGATGAATGAATCCGTAACTGGTCGAGCCTAATGTAATTGGCGCCTATCCAATGCCCGTGGGTGGCAATGGTTCCGTATACGATTTGTTCCGCCCACCCCACTGATAAAGCAATTTGTACGAGCTTAATGGAAAAAGTTTAGTTCTGACAAGATGCTAGTCATTAAAGAGGTTTCATCTTACTTCAAATAACATTCGGCGTATACTAACTTAATAGTCAATATTTATACCATGATAAGTATAGGAATATACAAAGTCATTTTTAAATTTTTTCATGACCTTTTCTTTCACTCTAGAGATTTGAGTTCTTTTCAAACATAATTTTTTTTATGTATGTTCTTTGCTACCGGTTTAAATACAAGTTTAACTGTTTATTATAATTTGTAATACCATTCACCATAAACATAAATGTCGTCCAATCCGCACTGGGCCTGCGTGGACGACTAAGGCCTAATCACCCTACACGGGTAGGCTCGTGCCCCTCGGTGGGGACGTTTAATGAGCTGATGATGATGATAAACATAAATGTAAGCTTTACTTACTATGTAGTAGACATTATCTATATGTAAGGACCCCACATCCACGTTTCCGACTTTTTAATTATTTCTAGAAGCAATTACCCAAGATGGCGTCACAAACTAACGGCAATGGTCATGATACTTGTAACAAGATAGGGAAGTTTGTCGCCCCTCGCTGGTTATCTTGTACGGTAACGGTAGTTCGAAAGATCATATATTCCGATATCTTAGTTGAGCCACGCGTGATGCATTCATCTCCAGTACCCAATTGGCTTTGCAAGGGAAATGGTGCGGAAATGGTTAACGCCCCAGGCGTTGACCTGACGGAAATAGAGGGTATACCCCCGTCCTCCGTGTACTCGTAATGGGGTTTATTTTACGAAATTAAATATACTTCACGTTTAGCCTAAGGATTTCCCATTTTGGAACTTGGGAAGTCAAACGAAAACAATTTAAGGGGTGCGCGACTCGTTTCCATGACATCTTCGCAAAGCAACTTATGCCGAGAATACAGGAGCTCGTTATATTGGTCGTAAATCGATACGGTTGTATAAGTTCAAATGTACTATTAGTCCTTTTTGAGTGCGTATTTTCTACCATGTATAGCAATTAAGGTACTTTGAGGCATAAGTCAAAACTCCAAGACCCGCGATGTGTCATTCCTCGGCATGACAAATTTTACGCCCAGGAAACTTGTCACAAAGTATAACTTTATCAACAGGACAATACGTATAGGGACAGTTCATGACTCGTCGTTCACTATGCTTTGGACAAGTCTAACAATCCAATTGCATTCTAATTGTTCAGAGTAAGCTTCCCGTCATATTGTCGGCGCTCGGTTGCGTCAGCGGTAACATCGTTCACTAGAGTTAATGGCTTCTCAGTATTGCCTTTTTAACGAAGAGTGCATAAGTCGGGTTTTTGGACAAATTGACCTTATCCCTAATCAGGAAAATGAGGTCTATATTTTCGACTTCTACGTCTTTATTAGTATCTTAACAATTTGCGGTGAACTTTTAGCTTTTATCAACTATCAAAATTAGATAATTAAGTAATTAATTATTCGCGCTTTTCTAATCTTTTGATTCTATGTTCTTTATTGTATTTTTTGTAGTTAGTCATAATGTATAAATGTACTTTGAAGAGGTCTTCAGTCAATTCGCCCATAAACCCGACTTATTGCACTTTTCGTTAGGAGGGCAGGGTAGTTGCTAAGCAGCCGTCACATGAATATACCATCGTTTTAAGTTACTTTATAGCTTCCTGGATGCTTCTTTAGGTTAACGTTTCCGTATTTATTTCGCTGTCTTTGCCCATGTTATGTGGTCCGCAATTCCGTTAATAATAACCTGCGCTAATAGGATCGTAATTGTATTTCAATGGTAAAATTTTGCATTCATTCGTTCTGTGTTATATAGATTTTAATTGGTAACACTTTTAGAAATTTTATTTAAGAATACTTAATCATTTTAAACCATTAACATTAAAGTTATACTTACCGGAATACCAAATTTACAGTTGGATTGTAAAGTGTCGTAATGTTGTCGTAAATTAGTGTAATTGGGGTCCTTCGTGAATATAAATTACTAAAACTAAAACGTCCATAGCTCGGCAAAGGCTTCCCCCGATAACTTTATTATGTGCTTAGAACCAGAACACCTGATGTAGCGCGTTTCGGTGAGTCGATTGAGCCTAGTTCAATATAGGTCTATACCTATCGTTTTCAAAATAGTTAGTTTCCTGCTATCAGGGTGCATATTGTTTGGGTAAGATTGCTTGGGTCCAGGTGAAAGCTGTCCACAAAAAATGTGTGTTATATGTGTAGTATGATTATATTTTAAAAAAGTCTTTATCGTCAAAATAAGTAGGCGCAAGGTGAACGAGTGTCTGAGGTACTTAAATACCTTTATAATGTACTTATATACTTAAATATACATACAATATATATACAAGTACATTATGAAGTAGTACAATCTTATAGAAATTCCAATGAATATTACGCTAAAATTAAATTATTCACAGATGTATCGTTCACGGGTAAAAGAAAATATATGACCGTAAAATCGTCAAATAACGGCATCGTGCCAGCTGTGCGCCCTTTAAAGTTTTATAAAAGCTTTTAGTCCCCTATAACTTTCCGTATAACTAGTAGTCCATTCTGGTACAGAGATTCAATTTTGCTAGTGAAACTATTCCTTTAGTCGTGTAGTAGTTTATTAGAAACAGCAGTCACCGAGCTTAATTTTCATTTAGAAGATTTTCATAGAAAGACGGATAGAAACTTACGCTCTGAAAAAAAAAATACACTGTTTTGGAAAATACTATTTAATAGTTTTAATACTGCAGCTCAAGTGGTATATGGTTTGGTCTTAGAATTCAGTAATTAATTGTATGGTCTGGCAAAACAAACCAAACGAATGTTGCTTCCCTCCTAATTAAAGTTACAATAATGTATATTATTGTAACTTTAATTATTTATTCTACAAGTATGGCCAAATTAGGCGTCACTTTATACGTTTACAGTGATTATGACGGTCAGTTCGCTCACCTGGCGGTTAGTGACACGACTGACCATAGCAGAGCAGTATTGAAGTAAAACACTGTATGAAGTACCCAAAACTGCCCTGCACCCATCACTCGAGACGAACGGTTGTTAGGTCTCATATACCCGGTAATATCATTAACTACAATGCCCTCATCCCGAAACACGAGAGTGGATAACACTCCTATTTCACGGGACGATATCTGGCACTGCGGTGGTACTTACCTCGACGACTCAGTATCGGTCGAGTCTACCACCTAGTAAATGTAGATAAAGTGTAATTTTATAAGTGCATATACTGGTTTATGTCCTTATAAATGAACTAGAAATTACCAAAATACAGTCCTGGATTTTTCTAGAACGTTTAAAGAACAATTTAATATTTTCAGTCGTTTATTTTTCTACAAACGGCTTAAGTTTTTCGCAGAACAAGTTTCCCGAAACCCGGCAATAACCATTGACCTAAACTTCGTATGTGCCTGGCTACAGTGGTGAAACGACTTTTGAAAACACAGTCATGTTGTTATGACAATAATATATGAAGCTATTTTGAAAATTTTAATATATATTTCGTGAATGTCGTGATACAATCCACATATGTCTAAAACAGTGGGTTTAGCAAACAAAATGATTATACCGACCAAGTTTTAAAACTTGTGTTGTAATATTTTACTTGAGCGTGTACTTTGAGTTATTCTGATGTCGTACAGGTCACAAAAATGAATTTAAATTAGAATAGGTAATATTTTTTGTTCGAAAAGAATAACAACTGGCAATCAGATTGTTGATTGAATCTTTTTGTGGCGCCTGCTCTTATAGGAATCATAATATTTCTTGCATTTAAGAAATAGGTAAAATCTAATACTTACATCTCATGCCCATGCATGGTATCCTAACTTATCTTGTTCCATTTATCTTATCTTAATTCATTCAAGCTCCGACCTTCACCATCATATTTATCTTTGCGGAAATTCTTATCATGTATACCCCGACCCTTGAATATAGCGTGTTCTTGACACACACTGGCGTCAGGATACATCGACCCAATTTAGGTTTCGTGTTTAAAACCGGTGACATACCCTCGTTTCACTTTTATGGTACCACGGCACGCCGTAAAAGCTTTATATTGTTTATCGGAAATCCCTTTGTATTGAGCCAATTGTGACGTCAGTCGTTTTCAACATTAGTTTGATGTTGTTGAATAATGATAAAAGTTTATGTATTTATGAAAGTGCACAATCAGTTTTTCGCAGTATATAAAGTGATTGGTTATTCTTTAGTATCACGTTTTAGCTGTATTCAAGCAACTATAAATCATGTTTTATTGTCATTTTTGTATTGTGAATATTCTCTAATGAGACAAATGTTTTATCTTTATAAATAGTTACGTCCAATGGACACTTAAAAATAACTAGAGGTTGTAAATTTACGTTATTTTATTATACGATAAATTTGTTTGTAATAAATAAGTAACTCATCCTGCAGTTGTTAAAAATTTGTTACATATAACGCTATCCATATTTTTTTTTGTAAGAAATAAATAGATGTGGCTTTGGTTTACTGTATTGGATAAAAATAAACCTTAAAATACAAAATATATCTGAATATAATAATAAAATAACATGAAACGGTAAATACTAAGTAACTTCCGAAAATGTGAAAACGATGAAATATTTCCACTGTCGTGCCTTCTGCGTGCGTAACTTTGATTTACTTTTGTTCCAACCTCGCTAAAGTTTTGACACTCAAATAGTTCATTGCTCCATTTGCCCGGTACAACTAAGCTATGGTTTAAGCTGTATCCGATTGGAACTTGTTTTCAGAATGGACCTTTCTAACGAGGTTAGCAGTGAATTCGTGCGCATTACTAATTTTGCTATATTAATCACGAAACTGCCACTAACCGTTGTGTTAATTTACGCCCTATCAAGTTCCTCGCTTCATGTTGTGTAACCAAATGAATATCAAATTTGCAAATGGGACTCCAGCTTCATTGCGATTTCAATGCAGTGACGCACTGTACACATCGCCATCTGTAGAAGAGTAGGGTTACAGGCAGAAAATAAATCCAAATATTTATCGAGTATAACCAGACGATACTTCATTTACCCGTATGACAGGATTACGGACAACCGTGAACGTGTTCGTATATAAGCCCGAAGATATAATCTTTAGGTTCCAGGCTTAGGGTAATTGCAGACCCGCGTATCCTCTAATGGTACTTACCTCCTACCATCAAGAGGAGGTTTCACAATAGGATTTATGGTTATTGTTTAGTAAATTATATTGTATGTAATTGTTTTGATTAGATATATTGTATAGGTGAGGCGTTATTGGTTAAAATGCTCGTTCATGGAATATTTAGGATGGAGTGAGTACTCTATGTGTAGCAGCCCGTTATCTTTTTGTCGTATAGATTATGTGGAGTATGTTTTACTGTAAGGGTTTGAAACACGTGTACGACTTCATAAAGAATGGATTCTACTAAAATAACTGTTATCCGTGTACATTTTTTTTATTATTTGGCATAAAACATCTTTACTCCTTAAGAGCTAGTAGGTACGTACCACGTTAGGTTCTTTATATTTAGTCATTTCTTGTTTTAATAGGTTTTGTTAAGATATCGGATTCACTATATTTCGATAAATTTTAGATAAATGTAACATGCACGAATGGAGATCGCGTATAAAATCCTCTTCAAGTTCCATCACAATCGTGATTCGGGACAGTTTCTCAAGAATCCGCGGAAAGGGCACTTAGTGTGTCATTATTTAGCCGCTCGTATCTAGGGCATCGACAGTGGTAGTGTTGCTCGTGGGACGACTTTACACAATTGGATGGTTTCCTTGTTAACAAGCTTTAATACGGAGCGATTACTTCACTAATGTAATCAAATCACTGTTTACGAATGCTAATATTTCAACCCGCACTAGGGCTGCGTGGACGAGTAAGGCCTTATCACCCTATACGAGTAGGCTCGTACCCCTCGGTGGGGACATTAATGAGCTGATGGTGATGATGAATGCTAATATTTCGTACTAACTTACATTATTGGCGATGTATTACTTAGGTCTTCGACGTGGGTGGGACCTCATCATTCGCAACTATTTATCTTGCCTTTACTAATGCCTCTAATAGTTGTGTTCCGGTTTTGAAGGGTGAAATGACAATATTTTGACTTGTTATTTATGTTGCATGTTTGTAACCTCATTGACGTCTTTGGGATCACTTGTGTGATATGAGCAAAAGCGTTCAGCTTACAAAAGGAAAATACTCATAGACTTATATGACAATAGGAAATAAAAAAAAATTGGCCAAGTGCGAGTCAGACTCGCACGTGGAGGGTTCCGCAGCAGCAAATAACATAAAATAATATTTATTTACTTAGGCACCTACTAAAGCTTTAATATGAAAAAATAGTGGTTCACCGTTTATGACGTATAAAAAAATACTACACACCAGAAATCGTTCAAACTAAATTTCGTTGTTAGATTTTATGGTCAAGAACATCATATATTTTTTCGATTTTATCAACCCCATATTTTAGAAATTAGAGGGGATAAAATTTTTTAGGATCTACACACGTGGGGGAAAAAAATTTTGAGTTTCAGATCAATGTATGGAGAACCCTAAAATATATCAAGTTTCTTATTAAAACCTAATAGCGGTTCACAGAATACATATACGTACAAAGTTTGAATAATGTAGTGCTTATAGTTTCGGAGAAAAAAGGGGTTGTGTTATTCGGACGGACGGACGGACAGACAGACAGACTTGACGAATCTATAAGGGTTCCGTTTTGTGCCATTTGGCTACGGAACCCTAAAAACAGACAAAAAGTGAAATAACAAGATACTGTCACTACCAACTTCATGTCAAAAAATTGCTTTGTGTATCCAGTCGGGACATCAATAAATAATGTTACGCAGTTCATCTTACAAATTCCTAAATTGTATTGATCGATATCATTTAATAGCAGTGAAAATAATTAACGAAACACACACCACAATCCGTTGACAGATCAACAGGCGTGCTTTATCAGTATTTGCTCAGGGCAGAGGTTGAATAAATTTGTTTTCAACTTCACTAGCTTCTTTACCAGTAAAATGTTAAAACAGTCTAAGCAATAAATATTTTATTAAGTTTCCGTGTTGAAGCGTTTCTTTATATCCGTAGTCTATCCTATAGCTTGTAGAAGAAATCGAATATAAATCACTTAAATAACTCATCAAGTTCAGGATTAGCAAACATTCATATGTTTCCTTATATATTCATTACCTAAAGACTCATTATTATATGTCTAAGGAACTAGAGCTTAAGTAATTAAGGCTAGACCTAAACGCTGGGTATATGAAATGGTAATGAAAGGATTTTTAAAAAGCATGAAATTGTTACTATTGTTTGTGTGTATAAAAACAGTAAAACAGTTTCCACAAAACACAGTTCAAATATTTATGACTAACACTATATTTACAATATATTCGGTAGGTTTATCTATATTGGAATATGTTTTAAGTACAAGTCAAGCGTACTTCGAGCGAAATATTTTAATGAACAACTTGAGGACGCTTTACTTTAGATGAAGAGGAAATATCGGGAATAAATGTGAATATGATGTGAACTGGTGCTTTGCTTTTAAAGACCAAATCGAAGTCATTTCTGCCTTTAATCAAAGTTGTTAGAGTTAAGATCCACTATATATATGTACATACTTGGTTTAGTAATACATACTTAAAATTTCTTTTATTAATAATTCAGTGATATATTTTGCCTACAAATTGTGCTAAAGTAAAAATGTTTGGTATTCTTTACTGAATACAACCTTTATTAATTTTAATGCGGTACAGATATTTATTGTACCAGGTGTTCTAGCTAATATTGCTTGCCCAAGCATTAAACAACAGCGAACGTTAGTAGGAACAGGAAGAAGAAAAACAATATATAAACTTATAACCTGAAATGAGCGGAAGGTTTAATTAATTGACTACCCTGCTTCTTGGCGGTTGCTAGCGTTGGAATATTGTATTGATCGTACCTTGTTTTTCATAGTAAGTTTCTTTATTCATAGTTGATCTTTAGTTTATAGCCGACGAAGTTTTTGAACTTTACCTTTAAGAGACGTTTCGCCGTGTAAACAAAATATTAATAATACAACTTGACGTTTACGCAGTTATGATTTTTTGTATGCAGCTTTTGAATATAGAATGAAGAATAATTATTTCTTTTGATGTAAGCTATTTCTTGATAATTGCTTTGTTATAACAAAAAGTAGCCAGTTTTACTGGTATGTTTTATATCATACGAAAAGGTGGTAGATAAAGCGTATATACGTGGTTCGTTATTATACTTTGAATAACGTTAAAAAAATAAAAAATGTTCAAAATTCGAGTAGACCTAATATTGTTTTTATGATTTGGTCAGGAGTCCAATGACCTGATAGGCATTGTAGCCAAGTTACAGCTCATTAACACGCAACTGTCCACATGGATACAAGATATTTCTACTTCTTCATTGATCAAAAGGAATCCCACAACATTTTAAACCTTGTTACCTGGACTTACAGGTGATAATATTAGAAGTTCTATAACACTTGAAAGGTTAAATATCATAAGTATGGTACGCTCCGACATACCGTCACGTGAACGCATCGTCTCTCGGAATTGGTAATTAGTCGGTGGTAGCAAGTGCTTGCTTTGCTCGCGAGCTTAGGTCTTGAGTAACAATAAAATGGCGGCGAAAGAACATTTTGTATTGTGTACTTTCTATTATTGGCAAAGATTTAAGGTTTGAAAGACCATGCCTATGAAACCGCTTGAAACATGAAGCCAAATTCTTCTGACTTGGCAGGCGGGTTAGTAATATTAAAATCTATAAAATAGTTAATGTTGAATGAGATATATGCTACCCGTTCTCTGCTAAAAGCTTTATTCGGAAAATTCGGCACCCGCGAGATGATTGGTGTGGTGAGAATTGTGTTCAGTTTTCTGTTACCACATTGCATATTAGTTAACTTTGCTTTCATTGAAATCATTATCTTGATCAGGATATGTTAACCAGTTCAAGAGTTTTAGTAAATTAACCAAATTGCAACATTAATTATAATTTAAATGTAAATCGCACTATGAGAACAAAAGTTTCGCGTAGCAGCGCTGTAAATTATATCGTACAGATTTGGCAAGCATTTCTGAATTTTAAGTGCTTTACTTAGCAACAAGAGAACTTGTACTGTCCCATGAATCATTTTTAATTCCCCTTTTCATGTGATTAGTTAAAAGTTCTTAATACTACAAAATTATAAGCTTTTAATTGAAAATAGGGTCAGGATTTAGTGGCCATGGTATGGATTATAAACTATCACTAGGCCTGTTCTTAGTGGTCATCTATCTGATAATATCAGTTAAATAAACCTAACAAATATTTTAAGTCTGGTTTTCTTATTTCCAGTTGTGCGGTTGAGGGGAGCTAGTCACCATGGGTAAACTACTCTCGAAGATTTTCGGGAACAAGGAGATGAGAATATTGATGCTCGGCCTGGATGCTGCCGGCAAGACTAGTATCCTTTTATGATAATTATTAACACTGACATTCACCAAGCGCTATCTAGGAGCAATTTCTGCAAAAAGTGTGTATAATATAGGTAATAAGATGTGTGAGCTTAATTATTTATCACAAATTTAGTCTATACCGTACATAAAATAAAAAATGACATACCTAAACAAAGAAGTAAGGTGGTGATGGCTTTACACAAAATCACAAGAAAGGATTATTCTTCAATTATTACGTCTGAAAAAATCGATTGACTGTACATTTCTTTATATCAGTTATATTATAATTTATAAGTGGTCCCAGTCGCTGGAAGAAAAATATTATATTTCGGATTCGGCGGTTGGGACCGCGGTCCTAGTTAATTACCGTCCGAGTAGACGAAAGCCGCCATTATAGGCTGATTGACATTTAATATAAAGTGAAGGACCTTCACCCCTTTTCCAGAACCTTAAAAATCTAAGTTGTCCGTAGTAAAACTTACTAGAAAACTAACTTTCGAATGTTATGTTAGGAATAAATTTTTAGCACGTCTATATTACAGCATAGTTATACTATACATATTTAAATACCAAGGTGGGTAACTGTTAATGTATTCAAAAGGTGTCAAGTATATGCCTAGTTTATGCGTGTCTAGTTTATGTACTAGGCTGTCTGAGCGTATGATTTACATAGTTGTAGGTTATGCTGCAACAGTAGGTACTATAGCTTTTAATCAACTTTCTTTGGTCCATATAATGTAGTACACGTTACATTTGAACACCGATAATGATAACTGCAAAACAAGCTTATAACTGATTAAATCAATGTGTTTTTTGTCTTATCGATGGTAAAGATTTGATGAAAAAAAAATGCTTTGGGTCAGTTTTCGACCTTAAAGCGTATTTGCACATTAAACATGTGGTTTCTATTCCTAGGTATAAATGTCTACATCAAAACTTTGTGGAGTTTTCTTCAGGATTAAGATAGGGATTCCAAAAACATTTTTGTGACATTTCGATTGATGATAACTTAAGTAATTTCCTTAATATAATAATTTCAGCTATTTTATATAAACTAAAATTAGGTCAGTCAGTCACAACGATTCCAACGGTCGGTTTCAACGTGGAAACTGTCACGTATAAGAATGTCAAATTCAACGTGTGGGACGTCGGGGGGCAGGACAAAATACGACCGCTTTGGAGGCATTACTATACAGGTGAGTGTTGTACCCTTTCATAATTTAATAATAATAATTTTTGTTTTACCTTTTCATAATTCATTCGTTCGTTATGGACCTTTCTTACGTCATTAAGCAACAGAATGGTCGGTTCGCCTCCTTGGAGACAAGTGATACGCTTGACCATGACAGATGCAGTGTTGAAGGAAATTAATAGAAGGTAGTTATTATTTTCCCCCAACACTAGTTACAACAGTGTTCTCATGCCGAAACAGAAGTGCAAAGCACTCCCTATTATACTTCCACTCTGAATGATAGGAATCTACAATATCAATGTATTTTGCCTCGGTCTATATTATTGCATTCGGTTTGATGACACTTATGGAAAGAGTTAAAGTAATTGACCACGTGATAGCACTGGCGTAGTAGTGATTAATCACAATATATCAATGGCAAACATTGCATCTATATCAAAAAACAATTCTGTCTGAACAAGAGCGTCATTATTCTCGATTAAACGCAAGTGCTGTCATTGTGAAACAATATTGAAGAGGCCATAAACTAACAATAACATAGTAGGTAATGAAACGCAACATTTCTTGTCAGTGTATGAAAAAGAATTTAACTAATATAGTTTTGTTCGGAAAACTATCTTTACTGTATCAGTATTCTCTGCACGTATCACGACTGTATTACACTCAAAAGCAAAATGATGGCGCGTCCCGACCGTTCGATATTAACATATTTTTATATCAAAAATATAAGTCTATTTATCTTTTAATCGATGCTTCCAATCTTTTTCATTCGGTCGGTTTATTTTTAGCTCCGGAAGTACTTACAGAGGATACATCGATTCTTAAACCTAAAACTATGTTTTAGGCTCTGACTTCTTTAGCATCAGGTGAACTCTTTGACCCCTCACTCTGTCCAAACAAAAAACTCATAAAGCCGGAACGATCGTTAAACAAGCATCAGCTCATCTATTGTCCTTTTCAAATGTCTAAAGTCTGTGAAAGGTCTACTTCCATCAGTACTGAGACGTAATGTTTCATCATACATAGAAGTAGTGCGAAATGGGTTAGTCGAAACAATTAGAACTATTAAAGTTTGTGCCTAACTCTCTCTTCAACCTGTTGTAGTCTACTGCTGGACATAAGTATCCCACGTACTGCGCCAGATATCCTGTTCCTCTGCTTTTCTCAACCAGCCCCCACTAGCGACCTTTCGCAAGCCGTCGGTCCTTTGGACCGAAGGGCATCCTACGCTACGCTGTTCGTCTCTCTCTCCCTTCAACCTGTTGCAGTCTACTGCTAGAAATAGGTCTTCCCCATTTTGCACCAGATATCGCGGTCCTCCGCTTTCCTCATCCAGCCTCCACCAGACTTTTCTCGAGTCGTCGCTACATCGAGCCGGAGGGCGTCCTACGCTACGCTTGCAAAGACGCGGCCTCTACTCCAGAAGTCGTCTGATTTAACATAGTTTTTAATGTAATGACGTAATGTTTCCAGGCACTCAGGGTCTAATATTCGTGGTGGACTGCGCCGACCGCGACCGCATCGACGAAGCGCGCCAGGAGTTGCACAGGATCATCAACGACAGGGAGATGCGCGACGCTATCATACTCATCTTCGCCAACAAGCAGGACTTGCCTGATGGTACTTTTGCAATACTATTATGAACTCTATAGATGTTAGAATAAGTATCATTTTGTAATGCAAAGTAAGACAAGCGAGCAGAAGGTGCACCTGGTGGTAAGTGAAACCGCTATCCATGAACATTCGCATCTCCAAAGGAGCAACGAGTTGCTACACATAATAATGGAACTAAATATTGATCAATTTTGTGAAATGATTGAAAAGTCTGCATTAACACTGATGTGTGTGCATGAAGATGTCTGTTTATACAAACAGACATGTTCTCCGAGTGTTTCTATGTATACAAAATGTATGTTTTTCAAAAACAAAGAAGAGTATGTGTATCCATAGTTTTCATAATACAAGCAAGCTGTTTGCTTAAGTTTGGGCAGTTGGCATTAGTCAATGAAGAATTTATTTATTTATATTTCATCATGAATCTCAATCTGTCATAACGAACGTCCTACTGGGCACAAGCCTTCCACAGGCACATCCATAACAAAACATAGGCATGAAGCGATCGGGCCGTAACCCACCAAGATAATAGATAATAGCCGAAACCATTGGCTTAACGTTCCCTCCGCAACACGTACTTAATCATTTATCTTTTCCAGACATCTTTTATTGCATTACCATTTTCCAATAACCAATAATCTCCCAGGGTCCACAGCTTGGCCACCACTTGTGTGGTGGTGTGTGTGGTTGTAACCCCAATACCAACAATGCGGACTGTCTTACCAATAAACACAATGACGCCCACCCTGACATTGAAGAACGTGAACCTCCGAACCCGAAGTATTGAATCATATTTCTTTTCAGACAATCCTAATAATCTAATCTATAGAATAAGTGATTCAGCTTGCAGTGACCTAACTTAACTAGGAAGAACCGCACTGTGACATTTAGTATTCGATCACCCCGCGGATTTGAACCAGATAAACTACTTGTACTGAAATGAAATGAAAAGTGTTTATTCAGTTTAGGTCCTTACAGAACACTTATGAATGTCATGAAGCTACCACTGGTTCGGACGATAGTTTTCTACTGAAAATAATCAAGCTAGAAACGAGAAACTACTGAAGTTACTCTTTTAAAAAAAATGTGTTTTGTACAGAATCATGTTATTTGTTATCAAAATATTATATAAAGCAAATTGTATTCACAATTTTTATCATATTAAGTATAAGTTAGTATATAATTATCTACACAAGTATAATTAAGTAGTTAAGTATAATAAATCGAAATATATGATACTTATACGTAAACGTGTACAATTGCAGCGATGAAGCCGCACGAGATCCAAGAGAAGTTGGGTCTGACCCGTATCCGCGACCGCAACTGGTACGTGCAGCCGTCGTGCGCCACCTCCGGCGACGGCCTCTACGAGGGGCTCACGTGGCTCACCAGCAATCACAAGTTATGAGCTGCGGAGTAGGCGGCAACCCCGCCGCCATTCCGTGCGCCACGGTACGTCTTCATCAACTATTCATGTATACCATCAGTTCATAAACGTCCCCACCGAGAGACCTTAGTCGTCCACGCGGGCCCAGTGCGGATTGGACGACTTCACACACAACCTTTGAATCTCTTCGCGGGCGTGAGCAGGTTTCCTTACGGTTTTTTGCTTCAACGTGAGAGCGTCGATAGACGTACATATAATTGCGAAAATTCGAAAATACAATGGTTCGTGGCGGATTTGAACCTGCACCCTTCAGATCGGAAGGCAACACACCATTGAGCCACGGACGCTTCATGTGTATGTTATAGTCAAAACTCATAACAATAAGCGAATTGATCGACTGCATCGGTCAAAACCCTTGACTGAGAAGCTTCTGCCGCTTCGGCGGCCGATGCCCGAGGCACGCTCGCTTCGTTCTTTCGGCTAGCGCGTTTTTAGAGTCACAGTTCTAATCTGACCTAATGAACATTGATTAAAACACTTAAAATCATGGAGGAAAAAATACGGACGACTTTCATTAATACATAAAATTTTTCTCTGAAATGACAACAGCTGTCTATGATCTAATTTTGACGAATATTTTTTTATACAAATTTTAGTGTTTTGAACTAAAAATAAGTTATCGAATTTCATTTACCTATGATACATACTTATGGAATCAGCATGATATCATTATGATAATTTTATGAAACAAGCAAATTAAGGAATCCACGCAGATATTCTTATATAATGTTGAGTCAAACCAATCATGTGTTATTTTCTCTATTTTCCAGGTGAGGATATCGATGCCATTTAATTTAAGTAAACAGCGCGCGCATTGAACCGTTTCCTTCCACGCGAACCAGTGTCGATTCATTTATTCGTCTACAGACGTGCAAACAAAATGAGTGGTGGTGCGATCACGGACTGTGCGAACAGCGGCCCACGGACTAAACGATTAGTTAGCGAAACAAGTGAACAAGCCATTTGTCACACAAATATTTAACAAATCAATTATTCCATTATTTAATTAATGCAAATTTAGATTCCATAGATGTGACGGAATGGAAGGTATGGAGCTGGTTTTCATTGCTTCACAAAACAGCACTTATATTTAATTTAGAATCATTCTGGTGAAGTGCTTGGAAAGCTTATCGGCTAAAATTGAAGTTAAAACTTTGTTTTTGTATGAATAAAGTATACCATACCTTCCAATTGCTGATTACATTTATGTTTAGAAACGTTTGTTGTATCGAAGTGTTTAATTATTTTTTTATGTTATTTAAAAAAAGAAATGATTACATAGAGTAAATGAGTTTATTATTATTATGATTAATTTAATGTTTACCTCCCAAGTTTTGTATGATAGGTAGAAATCGGAAGTGTCTAATGCAGTTAGTAATCAATTTGATTGTATAATGAAGACTTGAGGCGTGAATGCTAATTTCGATTAATATAAAATTACGTAAAGTATTAGCTTGATGCACGCTTGCGAATTTAATGTAAGCTTGTCTATTGTTTTACGACACAACATAGTGCTGAGAAACGGAAATTCTTTCCGACTTAATAAACAAAACAATTAAACCTTAGATTATTTTCTAAATTGAACTTTATGCCTTTGTAGTAAGTATCTTTAATGCAAACTTAAAATCGACAAAGAGTTCTAATTGAGTTATTTTTGGTGTGTTTTATACCAATAGTCATGCTATGATAACTAATTAAAAATTGTACATATGAAATTATGGCCAACATTGTGTCCATACAAGTAATTTGCTGCTAGCCAAAAGTTGTTCTGCAAAAGGAGTTCTTACGATTATTAGATGTAATAACAAAGCAATGCAAGTCGTACATATACCTCATAAATTGAATATAATACACCAACTTTTAACCTGGTTAAATGAGATTATAGGTGTAGAGGAGTCGCTAGTTAAAGTTTATTTGCAAAAAATACCTACCTTATGTCTAATGCATGTCTAATGATAGCAAATCGTACTCAATATTATTATTATTTAATTTAAATATAGGACAGATAACTGTGCATTGACTAATTTTCTTTGAAATCTTTTGAAGTAGGTACCAAGTAATTTATACTACGAATTTGGTAAGCAGCAGGCCGGTCGCGTTATTTAAAATGAAACGTTTCCATTATTATATGGGTGTAGTTACGATATCCTTCCGATCCTGTTATAGTTGACATTTCGATATTCGGTATCGCCATACGGTTAAGGTTCAATTTCGTCTGAACTAGCTGTCAAAATTTAGCGTGATCGGCCTGTGGTATGCCCTCCTGAACTTATAGTTATGAAGAGATAAATTAAAAATGATTAATCTAGCTCTGTTATTAGAAACCCTTTTTGAAACACACTAAAGTTTATAATAATGTGGGTGCTCCTAAGCAAGACAACCTTTTTCAGTTTAGGAACTTTCATGCTTTAGCTTTGATTTGTTAGTACAGATAAATAAGGGACCATGTAACCTTAAAAACAATGGTCCTTTTCTTATTACGCAAGTGAGAGATGTTAAAACATTATTCTTATTTATTATTACCAAGTATTCGGTCTAACCGAATTATAGAACTTCAAAGTTTTTGATTAAAGGCAATTATAAAAATACATATATTATTTTTATAAACAGTAATTTTTGGTTTGTTTTCAAAAAGGTTTAACAACCGACTTGTATAACAAGATTATCTTGTTCTTGCAAACTACATGGAGAATCGAATTGGCGTCTGTATGTATATTCACTGTTATTCTCACTTGTTTTTTTTTTGTGATACTTTATTTTCTATATTGATTATGTGCTATCGTTATTATGATCATTTTGGGTGCATTATGGGTACTGACATTCTGTGGGCTTTTCCTCGAAAGAAGACACTGATGTTCCAATGTTATTTTATCCTAGATGAAATGAGTTGTGGCGATACTTTCTAACTTTTATACGGATCCTTACAACCCGATTTGTATTATACTCTACATGTACTGAAGGTTGATGTATGGTCGTTTCTAATATGAATGTCTCGTGTTAAGGATTTTCTACTGTTACCTTGTAAGTAAATTGTC
>PQWD01006810.1:41279-75497 GCA_019425675.1 Leucinodes orbonalis | reverse complement strand
ATACATTAATTGTGGGTACATAAGTGCAGCTGGCACCTTCCATCCAATATAATCCATTGTTATTCGTTATTAAAATACCAATAATGTAAGTAAAAATGTTTAAGATATAATCTGCTACATATTTAAAAAACAAGCATTTAAAGTCTGTGGTTTTAACGCGACTTCTTGTATGCTAGAAACTGTAATGTCCCTATACTAGACCGTAACCCATATTTATAACTGACATATCGATTCCAATGGAAAGGGTTAAACGTCATATATTTTTACCTGAATACTTTTTAATTTAAGTAAGTAGGTATATTGTCAGAGATATGCTTCTCTAATCCAGTCCATTTTAATTATTCCGTAGGTATATTAAATGTTTATAAGTTGTTATAATAATTTTATTCGTACCAATATTTTTATTATGGACTGAGAAAACATAATTAAAGCAGATAATTAAACAATCCAAACACTGTATCAGCTATTTACAAGTGTGTTCTCTAAAAAGTGAAGTCAACGCCCGACATTCGAGGTAATTGATACAATTAAGTAGGTTATCTCGAGTGCATTTTATACAAATTTCCTGAGTTGTTATTCATTATTTTGAAAAATTAATACTGTGAAGTCAGTATTCATGATCGGTTTCTAAATCTTTCTTTGTGTTTTTTTAGTGAAGTATACATATTTTCTATGAAAATAGCAGTTCGTATCTATTCAAGTGACTAAAGCGTTCGCTAAAATTTCACTTGAGAAAGACTGTGTAAGAGGACGTCTTTCTGGATTACACACACCATAAGGGATTGGTCTGCTTTGTTCCTAACTGATTTCTATACCATGTTGTAAATCGCTCTAAAAAAAGCGATTCCTATTACATCAAAAAGTCAGCCCTACGCAAACCGTGACGTTCACAGCGTTCCGTTACGCATCGCCAACAAAATAGCGTGCAATTCCTAAACGCGTACATGTGCTTTTATAGTTTGATAAACAATGTAATAATAAATGCGTATGCGCAGTGAAAATTTTTAAACACGACGCGCGAGCGTGCGGCGACCTACATTCCGTGCGATAACGCAGGATGTCGTAGTTTCCCTAATACTGGGACGCGAGCGCGACTGCACTATTTTAGATAGCAGTCGGACTCTAGGACCGCGAACAGTATGCATAATGTGTTTGTGGAGTTTCATACAAACCCCCTAATTTAGAGGATGGGGACGAAGTTAGATTTATGATATTTATATCAGCTTTCTAGCACTTCAGGAAGTAACCAAACATTTGATGATTATCAGTGTGTCAGTGACGAAATCGGTGTATTTTAGATGTCAATAGAATCTAAAGTATTCCAGCTAATAACTTGACACTTCGTATGTTTAATAAGTCTATTATTGACATCATATCCTGAGAATATGAACTATCTGGTATTCTATGAGAGTTCAAATTAACGACGAAACCCTTCGAGAAAAGGTAGGTTAGAGCCCTAGCGCTTCGCTTGGCCCCTAGATTCAAATCATAAAGTAATATATCACAAATCATGTTGTCTTCCAACGTCCGAGTGAAATTGTTATCACCGAGTCCAGATACTGCTCCTAATCGATTTCGCAAGGCCTGCCACATATCTGGGTTACTTGTGTCATAAATCATAATATTATTAAGGAACACTTTACACTTGCGTGTCCGAACCGTCGCGACCGTGGGACTTGTACTGTGTGTTATTTACAACTTAAAAGCTTTCCTTTGCATGCAGTTTGTTGGATAATGACATATACTTTTTGTGTTCGATGTGGAAAATAATTTTACTTAATTTGAAGAAGATCACGTTAATCTATTGATTCACGGATGGATTTGAATATAAGTACAAAACATCAAGAAATTATATTTAAATGTATTACTTTCATGCTCATCAGTTATGAAATACGAGTATGAAAACTAAAGAATGTTTCATGTAAATAAATAAATAAATGACACATTAAACCATGTTTTTATTTCTATAAAACTTAAACAAATAATTTGGGCAAGATCCGAAATTCAATGTGAAAATATTCCTTCAGTAATTAAGAACTAAAGCATTAGTCGTGAACTGTATTTCTCGTAAACCTTTAACAGTCCACGGGTCTAGCATCCAGGCGTATTATTAATGAGTGGACGTCAGTCGCCTGTGCCTAGTTTGCGTAATGGAACTGACCTACATGAATGCTCGAGCGGTGCACCCCTCCAGCCTATAACCGGATTATACCCCGTGGTAAATCGACGCGCTACAGTAATGAACCGAGACATCCCTGCGGGGCACCAGGGCTGCCTTCTCTTTTCTAGTGTATTGTCTTAAAGTTATTGGTCAATAAGATCGATTATCGTGTTCATTATTGTAATTATAGGAAAATAAGGTATAATTGAGGGTTCTATAGCGTATCAGACAGACATTTGGTTGACGATCGGGAACTTTTAAGCAATATAGCTTCATGTTTCGAAAAGTACGTGAAGTAGTTGAATTTAGCTACTATCTTAGCATCACCCACAAAGCCACACTAGGCTTTAGTGTTGGGTTATGGCTCGAACTCCCCATAATCATATAGAGAGGAAAGGCCGGTGTCCTACACTGGACTTTGATCATGAAAAATGACATCCCTATGAAATCGGATTCAAACTGCCTCTGTGCTATTCTAATACAAACCACATCACAATTAAATTAATTGAACTCTCTTGCATCTAGGAATGATGCAATCTCGTGTAACTACTGCAAATTAAAGCTCGCTTTACATTCAGTTCTCAAAGTAATACCTTGTAAATGGAAGTTTCCAGAAATACTTTTCGACTTTCAAACCTGGAATAATTCAGAAAATGATAAACCTGGTAGGCAACCTTCTCGCAGGTTTGATTGGTGATAACTGAGAGTTTGTCGTTTGTCAGAGATTGTCTGTCCGTATACTGTCTAATTTATCTCCAGTATGTACCCATACTTTATTTTTATAGCCGTATATAAAAAGTAAATGATTATGTATATACTTGTAACATCTGAAAACAATACCATCTTAAGGAAATAATAATCGTACTGATAAGTCACTTCTGCATTCATTCTAGCTTATCAATAAAAAAATTATCACCATTATTTACATAGCCCAAATACTACCGGCCTAATTCCCCGCGTGAAAGGTTATCCACTATCATTCGAGCCGTTTTAAAACTCCAATGATTCCTAATGTTTTGTTGCTGACGTCAATGCATAATTTAAAACTTATGCCGGTCTCAATTGAGCAAGTTGAGGATAAAAGCCGGCAAGTGATGGCTTAAATAATTAAATTAACACCGATAATAGCTTTGAATACTAACGGTATAACGATCAGAAAACAATAACTCATATCCTTAAGGAAACATATGCTCTAAAAGTTACAGAGCTTTTAAAGATAAGATTTTATTTGAAGAAAACACATATAAATATGCTAAGCAATAATATTTATAAACTGAATTTACTGGATCAGCAGCTTTTTAAATTTTGATATCTAAATAACTTTATATGATACTTTATATAATACAGGAACAAGGTGTCAGCGAAACAAATCTTACTATAGTACCTGTATTTTTCCAAATGTGTTGTTTATCTAGTATTTACTTCATGTTTTAACTTAAACTAAGTTCCAAGAATGTTTTACTGCCATTTTCAATTCGAATTTTATTCTGAAATCGGATTCAATATTTTAAGAGTACCTTGATTCAACAGTATGTAGACCTTGAGGCAGACATACTCCTCCATCCTGAGCTGGATGCGGCGAAAGACACACGTATCTGCGTCATTTTCTCCACAACCAGGCCCACGTCCAGCCTCAACTGTTCCAGGGTTATGGGCCGACCCATCAGCGAAGTGAGGCAGTTCTGCAGCGTCCGCAAGTTTGCGTTCACCTGGACAATACACATTTCATTGTTGAGTAACATACGATAAGCTTTGAACATTTCCTATGCAGCGGACGTTATATCATGTCACAGACAATAGATATTCTATTGTGACAAGTTTTATGGTTACATGATATCTATACAAACATGTTTGTAACGAATAAAGTGCTGACGTTTAGTAAATCAATAGTCCATTAGCCTGAGTTTCATTTTTATCATGGGAAACGCTAGTTAGGCTAGTATCATACTTGAATAATTTATAAATAAATTAACCGATTATTAGTTCAGATTATTCAAGTCAAGGTCAAGACTTAAGAAAGTTTCGTATTTTATAAAACTTATTTCTAGCATCAAATTTAAGAATTTTTTTATACATGTAAAAATTTTGACGACATACACACATACGTGAAAGTAAATGTGCATTCAAGTCCAAATATTCAATTATAACAATATCAGCGTGTGCAAACAACACCATAATTATTTTCAGAGCAACACCAAAACCGTGCGAACGTTCCTCTGCATACAATAAATTATACTCTTATTGGTAGTTGCATGTCAATAATAATTCATGCGCGCGTCGGACCACTGCTGCTGCAGAGCCAACTGCCTGCTCGATTTATATTACGACTTATGGACACCTAGGAACTAGATATTATTAGCACATAGACTTGTCATCGTGCAAGATTAATCTTCAGTCTGTTACACATTAGCAGCCATTAATAAAGATCTCTAAGATCCATGTGTTAGTTTACTTTTATCTCCTATTTATTGCTGAGTGCTTCTAACCTGGATTCCTCTCTTACTTTACTCGTACACAACTTCCGCAATTGTTATATCGTGATATTAACATTTCATTGAGTTTTATATGTATCTATCTTAATATTCTTTCAAACCCAGCTAATATATTTTGGTATCCAGCCTCATTATGTCAGCAGAAATTTTTTGCAATATTTTCGCTAAATTTTCCAGTCTAACAAAGTAATGCATTAACAAAGAATCGGGCAGTATTGCTAATATTTTTGTTTGTGTTTTGTCTATAGGCGCGGGTAATTGGAATCAACATTTGCACTGCCATCTTTCCCGTTGTCCAATAAAAAGTGTAAAAGTTTGAATAAGAGCTTAATACTAAAAAAGCTAAAACAAAAGAAGTATCAACTGCTTGAATTGCATCTTTCTTCACATTCACGCACATGTAAAGTGAAGGAAATGCTCTAGACAATGAAAATAACTTTCTGCAACTACCGCTATTACGGCAACGCGCTTACCTTTGCGGCTTACATAATGCCAGCAATGATTGGCTTTAATTGCTTTATTGAAATAGTGAATGTTGGATGCGTGCACACTTGAACTCGTTTTATTGTACTCGTATATTGGCCTATTCTTTAACTTATTAATTGGCCCTTAAAATAGAAAAAATCTATGCCTTATAATCGCCTTCTCTGAGAATCAGCAAACTTTCCTCTGTTACAACGTTACTTACGTAAAAGCACAATGACCCTTGTCGAGCGTACGTTATTTAAGCGAAACTTCAACGTATCGCCAAGTTGCCTTATTAGATATGCGTTAACAAATTTGCATTACATCGGTTTATAGTTTCTATTCTGCGATAGGATAACCTAGTCATTCCTATGCATACGGGTGATAGAAACGGCTGCATGTTATATATTTTACGATTCAAATGGTGGAAGCTATGCAAGTGCCGCGTCCGAATGGCGAATGCAGCGGGTTGTCTGCGGCGACTTTCTACTGGGTTGCGCAAGCGATGCAGCTCACGTAACTGCGGCGTGTGTGGCGGAAGTCTCCGCTCTGGACCGATTGTGACCTGGACCAGCTAGTTAACGCGATCTAGGACTAGCGACGTTGCAACTATTACAGGCCCTATTCCAATCTGAACACGGAAACTAACCTACTTTTAGTTGCATATTTTTAGTTCACCGATGTTTGTTTTTTATGTCATAAGTACGGAACGGTCTGTGCGCTCATCTGGTTGTTAACTAGCTACAGTGCAATTATCCCCAAATATAGAGGTGCAAAAACTCTTATTTCACGGGACGATATTTGGCACTGTGTGGTACCTACCTAGACGACTCAGTACCGAGCCTACTACCTAGTAAACAGTTAGTAATAATAGTTGTACTGGTAACATTAAGTTTGTTAAGTCCTAATGGCTAATCATGACCTTAATGACAAAAATCTACATTACTTTTGTTGTATGATCTTAAAATATCGAAGTTGACTATATATTCATTTAGATTGTTGATTGTGACCTAAATCGGCTTGTTAGCGCGACATGAGAGTAGAGCTGGCAAACGTTTCTAGTTCTAAATATGACAAACCAAAAATGGTAACGAAAGTCCTACGTATTGTTCTGGTAAGATCTGAGAATATTCATCGTCGTAACATATTGCAAGTCTATTACAAAACAGAAAACATAATGACATTGTTCAATAAAGTGTTTCATATATATGACATCGTTCAATATTAATGATAATAGGTTTCTATGAGACAAATGAATACAACATGAAAGATTTGTACAGCACATTAACGTATCTTTCCTTCTGGAAGACAAAGATATGCATCCTATAAGCCTTATTAAGTTATTAATTTTACGATCATTAATGCAGAACCAGGATTCGTTCATTGCAGTCTAACTAGTCTGATGTAAAGAAGGAAAATCACTCTTACCTCTTGCATAAAATCATGTTCATGGTCCGACGAGGGCGGCGCATGCGCATGCTTTCCATGCATCCTGGTACGCCGCCGTCGTCAACACTGAGATCTCGTGCCATTTCTCCATGAGCAACTTTGAATGGATCTCCATTGGGATCTCCATTATGAAGGGCAACTTTTTTGTCCAAGCCACCATTTTATGCACAATCGAGTCGCCGATTTTGCAGAGCTTGTCGCCGATCTCCGATGTGTCATGAAGCAAATCCGGAAGATGTCTCACGGTAGCGATATCCTCCATTGCGTCGCAGTCTATCAACGCTCGGATCATGTGCAACGCTCGTTCGAGCGGGATTGCACGATCTCGGGACGACGACACTGCACTTTCGAGGCGTGCTCTTAAATGTACCACCTGCAAGCGACACTTTTATCAATGTTGGGAAAAATCGATTAACTGTGAACGGGAGTGTCGGCTTGGCCGGAAAGTATTTTACCTCGCTAGGGTTGGTGAGTGCAGTCTTGAGTATGGTCCCGTTGACGAGGTGCGACGGTAGCGGCGGAAGGGGGTCTTTTGGCTTCTCGGGCGGCGACGCCCGACTTGCCGTCGTCGCTGCTTTGTTTGCTTTCTTATGCTTCTTATATTTTACTTTGTATAGATTATACACTGCGCCGCTATTTCTACCCCCGGGCATCCGATCCTCGCGTACCGCTGTTTTAAAAATGAATTACATTATAACACAAGACAATGAAAATTAAAAATACATTGAAATCGTATGTATTATACATACCTTGTAAAACCATTCCCTGTTCGATACACTTTTTAAACCGGCAATATTGACATCTATTCCTTTGCGCTTTCGTGATTTCACAGCCACCATCAGCAACACACGTGTAACGCGTCGGTTCTGTACAGTCCTTTTGAAAAAACCTTTGCAACCTTCACACGTGATGATGCCGTAATGCACTGTCGCTTTGTCCTCACATATCATACATATCATGGGTTGTTCGTCCTCGTCGCGCTCCGCCTCGGGCGCGTACGTTCGGAGCTCGGGCCGGGGCAGCGACAGAGCGCTTGCTCCGCCACTGCCGAAGCGCCGGGCATGCCGGCCGCCGCGCTCAGGTTCAGCGCATGCAGCTGTTGGTGCGCGGGCAGCTGCGACACGTCCCGCCACAACAGCTCCATGTTAAGTGGCGGACCCCGCCGCCTCAGTTCCCCACCGAGGTTCAGAAGCAGGCGCGCGGCCGATTCCTCACTGCACGTCGCCGGCTCGGGCGTCGGCGGCGTCGGCGTATGTGACGCGCTCGCTGCGGGCTCACCACCAGCCGTCGACGCAGGAAGGGTCCAAAACATTGTCCGAACACCACCCGACTCCCCCATTATTACTGCAGGCGCCTCTCCATTGTGTCGGGCCTCTCGCTCCACCTTTGGGCTCGAGCGGTTGCGGTGGAAGTGGCCGCCTATTAACTCCGGTTTGACACGTTGATACAGGCGGCAGGGGGCCACGGACCGGACTGATGTTGGTATGCGAGCCCGGCGCGCTGGAGCTATGGCGCGTGGGCGGTAAGGCTGCGGGTTCTGTGTTCCTTCTAATTTAACCGAAGAAAGCTGTGTAGGTGGATCGTGTTTCGGGGCTGGGGCGCTCTCAGCTTTGATGGAGGCCGGGTTGCCTTCGAACTTGATGACGGAGTATGGCGGTGCAGAGCGGATGACGGTGGGGTGGCAAGCGGGAGAGGGCGTAGGCGAACCGCCGCCGTCGAACACGGGCGGCGGGTGCGGTGGCGTGCTGCAGCCCGCCTCGGCATACGCGGCGACGGCGGGCCGGGGTCCGGCGACGACGTGCTGGTGTCGGCGGCTGACTCGCCTGCGGACATACAATGCACTTTCAAAAAACGAACCAAACATTTTGGAGGAAGCACCGCAAACTTCTTAGTAATGACAATAGAAACTAGTGAAATGTCAACGACCGCGCAGCGTGATCGTAGTTAAAGGCGCGGGCGCGGGACGCGACACTGCACTTCCGACGCCGCCGACTAGATTAGCCGGTTGCGTCATGACGTGAGCGCCGGCGTGTTGCACCGAAATCGGTGTTAATGCATAACTATTAAAAACAAAATTACCTTGAGTAGCAGTAAGGACGAAAGTTTTAATTGCTAATTTATCAATAAATTATGTAATTTAACTATGCGGAATAGAATAGGAAAATGTAGGAAGGTTGCGGGTCGCGTTGTGTGCGGACGCGAGATGCGGCGCGTGCGAGGAGAAAGTGAAAGCGCGCGAGCGCAGATGCGGCGCCCGGAAGCGCTGCGCCGCGCCACACCACAAAGGGCGCTACGTCACAACACCTATATACTACCACTTTTATAAATAAAATGACTGTCGACTTATTGCGTTACTATTTCTGCTAATATATGTTTAAATACAGATTCCAGAAATCCGTAATGTTATTAAGAAAAATTTCAATAATTTTTTAACGAGAATTTGTAAACTAACCAACTATAATAAAACCGAAAGCTTCGAACCACATATAAACCACAAGCACTTAATATAAGAAACTTTACCGACTTTTATTACTAAATCCATAGGCGTAGTCTTTACCATCACGCGACTCGGCTAGTTTACATCGCAATCACTATTCGGTCCCGTCTACGGTCATCACATAGTTTCGTACGCGATCGTCGCGTAGTCCCGTGACGTCACGAGCGTCACGCGTGAGCGCAATTTTCGCGTGTGCAGTTTTGTTTACGGCAGGAAAAGTCGCGAAGAAAGTTTTCCACGGCGGCGCGCGGCGGCGGCGGCCGCTGTGAGCGCACCTACCGCACGAGCGAACCGCGCCCCGCTCCGCGCACTGCTTCCCGGTCCCTCCCTCCAGCTATTAGGTCACTCAGGCGGCGTGCGTGCGAAATGCAACCGCACAATGACTAGTGCAACGCGTGCACCGCTCTCGCTTCGAGGACGATCTCTATTTCACTCCGCGTCCTTTGCCACATCATTGGTGGGACCGATCTTTCTAGCCGCGTGATGCAATCGGCCGGTGGGCACGGCTAGATAAAACGTCCGTTTCCATTGCCCCGTTGGTAGCGATACAATGTTGTGGGCGAGGAAAGCGCGCGAGCTTACCTAATACCGTTCATAATTCGGATTGATGTCTCCATTCATTAATAGGAGCGTCTAACAAAGGTCCATTAGCATAAAAAGCCTCGGGAGCGCAGACAGACAACAATAAAGACGGTTACGCAATGCAAGTCTTCTATTTTTGGGCGGGTGATAGAGATCGTTTATTCGATCGTTGCAGCCCGAAGGTCGCACGCGGTCACCGACACAGAGAAAATGGTCACACCCCAACCCCCCCCTGTCGGGCAAGGCGCCGCCACGTGTCGCTATAGGCCAGTAGCGCCGTCATATCAATACTGCGCTCCGTAGACAAATCAAGTCCATTCATATAGCGGAAAGCTACATTATCAACACTATTTATCGTAAATTAACAAAAAATTGCATGTAATTACGTTTCCGCAAGTATAATAGATCCTTGTATAAGTATTTGCTATTTACGCTATTGATACTTTATATTGCGTTAATAATAAATTAATCGTATGTAGTTTACTGATAATTTAAACAAATCATAAATTAAACAAAACTATGTTTATTATGCATCAAACCTACGACGGAATTAAAGAGCGCTCCAAGAAATAAGAGAAAAAAACATTTTTGTGACATTAATATGGAAAATTACATTTTAGGATTTAATTCTATTCAAAAAGCAAAAATTGCGATATTATTATTGTTAGGTATATACCTACAAAAATATTATATCTATAAGGAGTTGAACTAATTAACCGACGAATTGCGAAAAGTCGCAGAAACGGGATGAAAGCGGTGGGCTGAAAAGGGTTGTGGACAGTAAGATATATCAAAAGTCATTAAACGGTAGCTACAATAAAAAAAAAAACATTTTCAAATCAATAAAAGTCCTAGCAATGTGCATTTGTGTAAATCTAATCATTTATTCACTCCCTTATCGGGAGACCTTCAAAGTTATTACTAGAGGTTTACTATTTTTCGTAACTCAATCTCTTATCGGCATGTGCCCGTTGCATTCAATGCGTACGGTTCTTATCCGATTGCATTATCAGGTTTACGCTGCACTAGCAAATGTTATGATTGTAAAATTATATCGAGTGCTCTATGCTTTTTGCGACTCCAGAATGAACAAAGGTTGTGTGTGAAGGCAGCCAATCCTCACTGGACCCGCGTGGACGACTAAGGCTTTTACATCTTATATAGGCACCTTATATAGGTAGGCTTGTGCTTCTCAGTGGGGACGTATAATGAGCTGAGATGATGATGATCAGTGTTTTTCGTAGAAGTACAAAATAACGTCCACTGCTGGCACCGCTCCATTAACTTATCAATTAGAGGTCAGATCGCCAGAGCCTCGTTGGCTACTCGGCAGGATGCATCATGTGCAGTAGAGTTGAGCCCTTGAAGGGATACTATGGGCTACAGATAATAGCATAGATTTTTCTCTTGGAAAAGATATAATGTTATGGATTTAGAGGTCGGATATGATATAGAGTTAGTATGTGGATAGCAGATTAGAACACAATTGTCACCGCCTCTACTCCTCCCTTAAGTGTCGTGAGAGGCGAATAAAGGAAATTTTCAAGTAGCAACATCACTTCAGTACTAGCATATTCCTGCGCTTACCAACCCGCCTACTAAGCGAGTGAGTGTTGCATTTATTACCCCAATCGTACAAAAAAACGAAATAATTGGCACCTAGTCTACGACGCTATTCCGGGTTACGGTAACGGCAGGGCAAGGGGTGCTTAGAATCTCCGGAAGATAGCCGGCTATCAAAATAAACAAAGTTATTGATTACAAGTAATAATTCGCGTACATTGAGGACTCACAAAAGCTATTGGAGCTGAATGCAGGAATAGCAGATTGCACATGGCTATAAATAATGTTGTATAGGCCCTATACTGTATAATACTACATCAATCAAATCAAACAGCTTATAACTTTCCACTGCAGAGCCTACGCCTTACCAAACAACATGGCCATGGACATTGGAACATATACCATATTATCAAATAAATAAATAAACATCCACGAACATTCACACAGCGCCATCTAGTCCTAAACTAAGCAATTAGCCTGAAATATGGTGCTAAACAGCGGATGAAACATTTGAAAAAAATGATAATTTGAAGTAGAAACTACTCGTATACACAGAAACACCCAGACCAATATTAACAGTTCATGCACACAAATGTATTGCTCGGGGATCGAACCGGAACCCTTGGTGTAAGAGCCATCTCAACCAATAACACCATATTAAACCAAACCGAAACCAAAATTATATGATAAGAATACAAGATGAAACCTTTATCTTGTATTCTTATCATATAATGTTGATTTTCCTAGTTTTTTTATTTTCTACACATAACATTTGCTAGTACGCGTTACAGCTCTCATATTATTTAATCATTACAGTACATGCTCGCAGAAGCGACATCGAGGGGCGCGTCTACGTCTCACGTCACGGCGTCGTCACGGCCGCGTCACAGCCTCACGTGACTGAACGTGGACACAGTCACCACGCGAACACCGTTATCTAGATTTATTCGGAACTGAATGATGCGATAAATATAGACTTTACCGTTCTATTATAGATTGGACCGTTCGCGAATATTTTTAACACGATTTCCCAAGGTTGTTTATGATTGCGAGGCTCTACTTCACCTAGGTTCTATATAATAACGTATCGAACTCTTGTTGTAAATAATTTTAAAAATATGATTTCTTCCATGGATAGTTAAAATTAAGTATTTCATATTTATTATTTATTTACACAAATTGTTTATGTCAACAATTAGATTAATGAGAATGAGGAAAAATATTTCATAACGGTTATAGAACCGTTATGAAATATTTTACTATAGAGTTAACTATAGAGTTGGAATATTCTGAAATTGATTTCAAGAATATGTTAAGTGTATTCAGTACAGACTATATCTCATTTGGCAAGCTTTAGAGCAACAACTGTCATTTAATAACATTCATAAAAAACATGGGCTAGTCGCCTTCTCAATATTAACAATGCATACTAAAGTTTTTAAATACATTTGAATTTTGAATTCACACGCGTCTTGACTTTTGGTCTTAAGCCATTTTGACAATGCAATTTTAAGCGTGAATCCTACTCTCGTGTCATGTGTTATTCATATGCCTACAATCTTAGATAATCAATCTCACTCGTAAAGTGTCCGAGGCAAAATCTGCCCATCGCGTCAGTTGGGCAGAATTTTCATTCAATTCAGATTCATAATGACACAGAAGTGTGCTCGTGCTTTTTAAATTATGAACCCTTTCGATGACGTGTTACGGTAAAAAATCCAATGAAAATTCATGCTATAAATGTAACAATAACGATACGTATATGTAGTTAGGCTCGGACATTTTTTGGTTGACGTTTTTTCGCAATGCATCTAGTTAGTTAATTGTTTATCTAAGGCTACAATAGTTATAAATACCGCAACGGCATTTATTGCTTTCACCTCTCGCGGGTTTATAACAAAATTTCTTCATTGACTTACCACGTCATTGTTGTGCAATAGACTAGCACCTACGTTATACTAGTGACTATAAAAATGCTAATGAATGCATATCTAGCTTATTAATAATTAATATGTGGCATGTGTATCATATGTGGCTGTGCGGGAAGGCCTGTGTTTGCAGGGCCGTTATAGCTAACGATGTGTACCATATGATATTATTATTAAAAGTTCACAGTGCTATAATATATTGTAATCAATCGTGATTGTAAACTTTAAATTCCAGTATAAATGAATATCAGATCAGTAAAAATATTACCCGATAATATTTAATCATTGTACAACAAGTGTCGTAAAATGAAGTTCGATTTTCTTTTTTTCGAACCTATACCTTTTGGTACTCATTAAAACTATTATCAATATATTGAAACGTTCAAAAATTAATTTTACATTTTTATCTGATTCAAAGTATAGAATATAAATTTTACTATTAAAACCGTTATGCTGCGGCATACGCTTCTGGTTGTAACATAGCCAGTCGGCGCGGACCGGACCTCTTTTTGTGTGTTTTATAAATGAGAAGTGAAAGTGCGGTCATTTCTCTGAACCAGTTGCTACTTTCTCACGCCGTGTTATGTTGTGCTTCTCTTGTTATTCAACTTTCGGCAGATGACGGCGATTATCAAACACTAATTTGTTTAAATTTCCCGTTTTCATTGTATAATAATGACATTTTATTTGTTTCTAATGGTGTTCTCGTCGCATTCAATTACCATTAATAAAGCAATATTCTTCTTTGTACCGAACCTGTGATGTCATATTTGTTATATGGTATTCTTATCTATGATAATGATGTCCAGATAGTATGTGTGGAGTACCTACACTTATTTATTTTAAAAAACTATTAGGTGCATGCTAGTATTCGTCCTCTTTCTAATATGATCATATTTTTGTGTTTTTGGGCTTTCATCTAAATTTAAATGCATAAAATTATCATTCGTACTCTAATTCAACGAGTCTATCCTTAGTATTTTTAGCTGAACATCCGCTCTCATAATATCATACATCATCTTAGATGAACAATAGACTAACTAAACAAAATCTGACTCAAAAAATGTCCGCGTGAAAAGTCTGCCCATCGCGTCAGTTGGGCAGAAATTTCATTCATAATGATGTCGTTCGCTTAATGTCATAGTGACATAGTAGTATGCTCGTGCTGTTGATTTTGTACTCTTTTGATAAGGCGGTAAGGTCAACATTTTTATGTCATAAATATAACAATAAGTCAACGTATGTTTCAAGCGGCTCGGACATTTTTGGGTTGATATTTCTTCGTGATTGTGTATCTAATTAGTTTATTTAAGTTTATCATCTATTTGCTATAAAACTCAATATTCAGTCATACTGAAATCAAAGTCTAATTTAAACGTCACTGCGTTGATTTACAGTGTGCCTGTTTACCAAGAGGCCCCGAACGAAAACGAAAGCCCACGGCAAGTGACGACTTGACCGTCACAGACGAAAGTGACAGCAGTTTGTGAGGCGAGTCGCAATCATCGCACGTTTGTCAATGCTGGGGCCATAAACCACTATTGGTAGTGTAGAACATCAAGCATTAAGGTTCATTGACATTATTATGGTTTAACATCTGGTAGGGTATAGAGAAAGTTGTCGGGTTTGTTCAAGACAAAATCCTACCCTATAGTTAGTAGGCTAATCTGTTCCGTTGGTCGACCATACAACTTTGACATAGACAAGTATGTTTAAGTTATATGGTATTCATTCTATGTTAATTACAGATTAACAAGTATGCGGTGCCCTTTCTTATACACAACATGTATAGGACTTTTGAATCTGTAAAAGCTTTACTTAAACTCAATTTAACTTTTACAATTATCTTCTCATACATAATCCTTACAATATCTGTTTGAGCTGAGAAAATCTCTTTTTGTTACCACAAAAGTGAAAAATACAACATTTTTAAATGCCATTTTTTATGAATAAGAAGATAATAAAACCCTTTCAAATTGTAACCATGTTCGTATCATTACATATTACGTACACAATTACCCTTTCTCTTCATTAACGTCTTAAAAGAAGACCATAAAAAGTTACAAATAAGGTATATACTGCTTTTAAAATATAAAAGTTCGAGGATTTAAGTTTACGAAATATAATTTTAATACGCGCTGCTACCTCAACACTGCCCGGGGATCGAACCCGAAACCCTTGGTGTAATAGCCGACGTCTTAACCATTATACCAGGTAGGTCAGATTAGGGCAAAACTCTCCATCGTGAAGTAGGACCTAAGTTCTGCAGTTACGAGCTTAGTCATTATCACGTTTAGTTACTCACCATCACTACTACATCTAGAGTCAACTTTCCGCCTCTTAAGTTTGAGGTCTTGGAACAGACTCATGTTGTCCAGGTCACACGGGCCGCGGCTGAGTGTCATTATTCCTGTGGACAAGAAGAAAATTGATTTTTAGAAAATTATCGAAGTTCTCTTTGCATTTTTATAAGGATTTAGTCGTAAAACCGATGAAACTCCTTTCTTCTCATTGAAATTATCTTATGAAACTTAATAAATGTCTTCGCCAAAGTAGGATAAATAAAAAAATATATAATGAACCTATTCATGTTTGATACTTTAGATTTCCCTGGTGTACAATGAGGGAGAGCTAATTCTGCAATGGGATTCGATAGGTTGAGAGAGCGATACAGAAATTTATCCCGCCAAGCTGACGCAATAAGATTTTGATTTTATTTCACTTACAGAGCAGAACAACTTTGACTATAAATACATAAACAGCAAATAAAACATTCCCTAAAATGACATTAACACTTTATACGTATATTTTGGTGTTAATACAAAGCTGAATTAGGGTTAAATATAATAATTAAATCGAAATTTGTGTAAAAAAAGATATATGCATATATTGCTTGCTTGGCTTAAGATTGAACGTAGAAGCCAAAGATCAAGGATAATTGTATAACAACGTAGTGTTTACGACGTCATTTTAAAGTTTATGTAATTGCATCTATTTTATATAATGTCACTTTTGAGAACTAAATATTTCATATTATATACTATATACTTTAAGTTCATTATGTATAAATGAACATTCTCTTTAAGCAGTTATGTTTAAACGCAACTCAGTAATCGTTTATGTAAATATTTATCCTTGAAAACTAAAAGCATTAAGCGTTAAAATACTTTGTAAATAATTAATACAGTTCAAGACCAACGACCTTAATCTAAATGTGTGTTGTATTCTGTTTAAAAATATTTTTGATTCTCTAGAGGAAAGTGCCCAAGAGAGTTATCATACACTTAGTATGTAATTTAACTATAGATGTGATTTATAGTAATACACACACGCTCTAACAACTAGCAGTTACTATGAAAGAAAGCATTATTTTCACTCACGATATCCCGGCGTTATCACTGGTCGTTCTGCAAATAGGACCAGAAACTATTGGATACCCATCGTGCATCTTTAAATTTTGCCTTTGCCACATCACTGACAAAAAAAAATGTCAATGTCAGTACAGTTCATGGCAATGAGCGAGCTACTACACCCGTGCGCATCCAACCTCATGTTATATTTCAATCTTACGCGATTTCATTTTACTACGTAGATGCTTTTATGGCGCCGATAACACGCTCATACGGGATTATATAAACTGCATTTGGTGTACGTAAAACTTCACGCGTCAGATGTTTATTGTAGTGTGCTTACGTAATGTAAACGATAAAACAAACCGATTGACTAAAATACTCATCAAGACCGACTATGCCTACTGGGTTTCAGATTAACAATTTATATTATTGCCCATTTCAGTAGTAATCTACCCTTTCCTTTTGTCGGTAATTATGCTTGTGAAATAGCTCTATTTAGGGTTGAGAGGGGCAAGGACTCTTTTGGCATACAAAAAGCCTTGATTATCATCTTCTAAAGTGTTATATTTGGATTCAAATTCACTTATGTAAATATTACAATATACAGAATAGTGGTATTGCAAACAAATTGTGCAGATAAAAAATGTCAATTTCAAGAATCTTAAAATTAACCGAACACAGCTTTTAACGCATTCAAAACATTTAAATATTAAAGCCGTCAGCTGCTGCCAAACCGCTCTGCTTTGAGGAAGAACTTTTTATTATTATCTCTGGCCCACTTTTCACAACGGACGTGAGTTACAAAATACTCCTTGATCCCGCGTGCTTGAACTTCAATAAGATTTCTCAGGATTCGAAAGTGCATGTGGTTCGACAAAGCTCAGTTATAATATTTCGTTTGCTCACTGATATTGAATTAAGTTTCATTTATAACGGAATGAAAAATTTGTAAATTAAGAAAAATATATTAAGATATATTTACAAGCCTCAATATTGATTTTAGAAGAAAACAACCTTTGTTACTTAATTGTTATAGCTCTCATCACCTTTTCAATATTAAAAAGTTACGTCTTTTAACGAATTATATTCAAATAAAAAATACTCAACATCACGTGTTTACATGTTACCTATATGAACGTTTAAATTGTGAATGTTATATCGTGAACTGTATACGAACGTTGAATGAATCGAGATGATTTGCATAAAACGTGCACCGAAACGCGTAGAGAAAGTAATACGTCATACAACACAATGTAGATGTACAAGATTAGTGCACCGCAACGTTTTTTGCGTTTGAATGGAACACGATATGTTTTGATATTATATTTTTTATTTTACTACGCACTCTTGTAAATCACTTTAACAGCATTAAACATCTTCCGTAAGAAATTAAAATATTTACGATTTTGCACAATGGTATCTTGAGGTCCACATCAAGAACATTTAAACTCAATATACAAACTATTACTAGCTCTTAGAATAAATTGGAAATTGATTTACGTAAATCATCAAAGTAAAGAACAATCCTCGTATCTGTGAGAGCAATGACCATAGTGGATAAACATGGTGAAAAATCCGCGATATTTTTCCAAATCACAAAGATATAGTAGCATATAACCACAGGCTTGATTAGATTACGCCGTGGCAGCATACACACAACAAAGTTGCCGCTGGTGCCTACGCAAGTGACGCGTTTTCGTCATAATGACCGATATAGGTTCATTCATATAAATAAGTTATAATCGCTGGGGTGCTTGAACTTTGGGCTATTTCATTTAGTGTCGACGATCTACATGTAAACAGAATATTTTAAGTTTAATGATGTCACTCACTTGCCACAATGTTGCGTTGGTTCTATTACTAAGGTTGGAAAGGGTCAATTCGATACAGTTTTTCTCGTGTGAATTGTTAATATGCTGGTTGGTTGGTGGTTGCTTTTTGAGCTATTACATTACATCAACATTACAGTCCACTGCTAAGCTTAACCTTTTCGTGAATTAGTCAGTAAATCTTCCCATTCCAATTCAATATAAAAGCAATGTTTTTAATACTCCCTTAAATTACAGACTAAGTTACCAACAAATCATTCAAGCAATTATTGCGGAAATGTAGTTTTTCAACAAAATTTAATCAGCTTATGCCACCGAGAGTAATAAAATGACCATACCTAACATAGACTTTATGAATTTGTTATGTGTTTCATACGTACAAACATAAAGTAAACTACGTAACATTGACGCAGGATCTTGAAAAAACTGTAACAGTTTACCGTCGCAATGAACGACCGCCGACCGCCGATAAGAACTTGAATCATTGGCCGACAATGCGACGGTTATGCACTTGGGGTATTCTGTCGATTGCATTCATTCATACGTGGTTTATTGACGCAGTTGATTTTACATCATAACTGCATTATACGTCACGATACGTGGCTCTAGATATAAATAAACTGTAAACGACCTTGGATTGCAGGTTAAGCATATATGAGAGACAGAGAGAGAGAGAGAGATAAACTACTACAACTATTTTTTCCTTTAATTGTATAATTCTTTTGAGCATATGCCACACGATTTTTTGAAACGATCGTGATTTCTCTGGCATTAAATGTAGGTACTAAAAGCTTGTTTAAATCCAAAGTGAATTGATCAGGTATTTTCGTCGTGCTCACCAATATACAACAATCGGGCATACTGTTTTGTCAACAAAGATAAACGAACTCTAAGAGTGTCTAAAATAAACCGGGCTGAGTCAAAGACCTTGATAATGGCGTTTACATTGAGCCAATATAACGATTCGCGAGTGACACTACACGTCTCTGGTATTTCGAGACACGAGGTCTAAGATACTTCCGCGATATGCAATATTAACTTAAGTGGATATTAAAAGATTCAGTTTAGCAGAATACTTTTCAAATAGCGAAGTATTATTTCGTAAGCTGTTAATTGCCAGAACATAAACACAACTTTTACCTATACAAGTATATAGATTGTATTACACGTAAAACTTAGTAACCAAATAAACATAAGATAATAATCGTGAATAGGTGCAATATATGTTGCATTCACCAAACGTGCTCCTACGTAGTATATTGCTATTACTGCGATGGACAAAACATTTTTTTTGGCATTAGACTAGACAATGTCTTTGTTACATCGCTATGTTTTAAAACGAATGCATGTCTAGCTTAGAACTGGTTGAATAAGGTCGAATTCGGTCACGACTAAAATAAAGGACAATGAATCGAAGATTAGCATGTTCATTCTAAAAGAAGGCAAACTAACTTTCTTGAAATTCATGCAAGATGACAATTCAATGTCCATTATTCTTAATTTTATTGTGCATTTAGACATAATTAAATTTTATTGAGATATGACTTCACATTCAATCACATTTTTGTAGCCTGATTCGTTAATAATAGTTCTTAGTTAAAACTTATATTTAATGTTTAGCTGCCTTTTAGTTAGAGGGCGGCAGTAGAGGTCTTTCGGTGGCCGCAGCGCGGAAGCACGCGCTAGTATAGGCGTCCTTACCCAGGGCCAAGTCGGCGCAGTTAGCTGTCCACTGAGGATGAACAGGAAATAAACAATCACTTTGAACAAGAACACTTAGCTTGGAGGTCATTAAGTTTTGTTTGAGGTTGGAGCCATTGACCAAGTGGTGTACTTATAAACTTATTCAGGGTTAGTCAGGTACACCGACTGTTCTAACTTAGGTACCAACTAGCTGTATCAATTTATATTTAAATAAGTTGCAATAAAAGTATTTTTGTGACTCAGTCAAGAGGCGATCAAGCTGTAACTTATAATAAATGGCTGATAGTTTTATCTAAATTAAGGTATCCTTAACATCGAAATTTTATGTTGATCTTTAACTTATTAGCGAGTAGATAGACGTTTATTATTTCATATTAAATTTTTACTGGTGCAGTTAAATATGATTACTGACATAGTAAAATATTTTCATAATTTATTCCACTTCCAGGATCTATATATAAAACTAGACTGTGCCAATGCAGACAGTTAAAACAAATGATCGAAGACAAATGATTAATCAAAACAAATAACTATAAATAGCAAAATTCGATTGCCTATTAATTTATGCACTCGTGTCAGGAAGTTCCGAATGTTTCCAATGCGCAAGGTCGTATTGCTTCGTACAATAGAGCAATTCCAAATAGCCATGATAAACACGTAATGAACTTGCGCGTAGCCCCGCGGTCGTTGGCTGCATCGCTTTGGGAGAACGGCCTCGATAAGACACTGACATTGTCCGGAACCACCTTCCTCACTTGCTACCAATACGTTTGTACAGGCCTACGCGCATGACAGATTGAAGGAAGCGGTTGACGTTCACATAGATTTGATCCATATAAGCTTTGCAGCTAGCGAAAAACTAGCTGTATTAAATACGGGCAGAATGTTAATTTAATCTATCCGATTAATACTTCGACTTACAAATGTTGGAAAATGCATTGGCAAATCCCTTCATAAGCTTCATAATTGCAGTCATACAGTCCACTACTGTACTACTCATAGGTCTCTTAGAGAGACTCATTTCTATGTGAGGGTAACGGATCATTTTTTGCTACGTTGGTCTAATAGGTGTCCTAAGTTTGTTATGAATTCCATTATTATGCACATCTTAAAACTACACAAACCATCAAATTCATCATCACTAGTCTACGATACTCTGTTAATATGTCACTTAAGGTTTCAAATATAATTTTAAATCGCTCACTATCTAAATTAAGCCCTATATAAATTAATCGATACATAACGTTTCTAGCCTGATTACCGACTAAAAACAAAGTTACGGAAAATGTCATTGGTACAACCGATTTGGGTAAGCGGCCTCCGTACGACACTGACATTGCATACAGCCCTCCGCTTCCTGCACACTGTCCAGATTAAATAAACACCAGTATCGCACAAACAAAGTGAGTCTCTAGGCCCTTTTAAATGGGCCGTGTAATCATTTCGTATTCAGCTACAGTATTAAAGGTGTTTGTGTTGGTTTCATTGATGTGAGACATGGACACTACGCCTTGAGATCATGTATGATTAGATAGATGGATATTATGTGTACTCGTATATTAATATAAAAATTAAATTATTAATATAAGCTGAAATTTTTTACACTGAACAAAGTTCGTAATTTCTTTGTTACTTTCGTAAAAGCAGAATTTTACTTTACTAGTTTCTGTAGAAGTGTTCGATCTGAAGGCTTTTGTGTACGTGAATTTGGCCAATGTCGGCCATCTTACGTCAGTCCTAGATTTCAACATGGCGGTCACAAAATATTGAAATTGACTGCTTTACAGGCCTAGAAAAATGGAAGGCTATGTATATATGTATAGGTGAGTAGGTAAATCTGATCGCGAAAGCCATTGTTTGAGCTCAAATTTTATTCCACCGACATCATAAGTTATTCTAAGCGTACTTTTGGTTTGAGGTCAAATATAAAAGCTAAGCTTGTATTATGTATTAGATATATTTTATCAGTATTAAGTGACCTTATTTATCAACACGGAAGTTACCTTCACCGGGCCCTCTTTGTGGTCTCTACATATTATCCATAATGCATGTTTTAAATTACAATTAAAATTTATGCAAAAATATGGACTCAATCCTGTGATGACGTCTAGAACAAATTCAGAAATTACGGAAGCAAAAATATTTTTCAAAGTTTTAAGACATGATTCAGTCAAAACTAACGTTGTTTGCGACGCATCGTATGTTAAAACTTTGCTCCATTATTCCTAAAATGTATCTTACTGTAACAAACGTTAAACGTTTTACAAAATAATTTATCTAATAGATATACTCTTATATGTATAAAAAATTATTCAACTTCGAAAGGGATCGATGAGGACCAATATCCTAATCGATTACTTTGGCATAAATACATATCATTATTTGATAGCGTATCTTTAACGCAGAACAGTTATAGGAGCTCTCAGCCCAATTAACCATACATAACAGAGGAAATCATGGCAGCTCATTTAAGGCTTAGAGCCATTTGCACTCGCGAATTGCCCGGTGAAACTGTAAAGGCTATCTGCGGCCAATAGCAATAGACAGAAAAAAAATAAAAAATAATAAAGCACATTATATTTTTTCGGCAAAAAACAAGTGTCAATGTATGTTAGCCGACACGCAATTGCAGCATGTTTCAAAACAATCACTCAGTCAGGATTTCATCACGAGCGCCCCTGGCTCCGGGGCCTCGCCAGCGCCTTGACATTCAAGTTACGCGTGCGCTCGCCGAAACGTTCCGATTAACGCCGCACTTCCGATACCACTTCCTATTTTGTTCGGGTCCCGCGCTATTGATCTCGACACGAGATCTAATCTGTGATTAGTTACCGGTGACTGATCCGACTGTTTTGTTTACGACGTAACATTTCCTTGTATATGTAGACAGGTAATGGTAGGCAAAGGTTTTTAGGTGACAGTCGTGTAGGCAATATCGGTAGCGCGTGAGCATTTTTTTATGTATGCGAAAATGTACATAATTTTGTTATAAAAAATGAGACAAGCCCTGCATGTAAAATAATTACGTGTTTCATATGAAAATATACTGTTATTTTAAATACTTTAGTTATAAGACTTTGAATTTATTCGATAAATTAAAGAATTCAATATTTTTGACAAACACTACAGGAGAAATAAGTTAATTTTTTTTTTCAAAAATATTTTACAAAGCAAACAAAGGTTCAACAGTTGTCGTTTACACGTTCTTAGTTTTCCAGTAAATGGGGTAATTTCATTCGTAGTGCGTGCTCAAAGACGCATAATTACCTTACTTAGATATTCAAAACTAGCAACAATGTATTTTCTAATAGGCGGTCCAACACGCCTATTATCATTTGAGCAGACACCGACATCCTCCCACTACAATGTTTTGAAAGGAAGCAGCGACATTGGTACCTTTTCGCTTTCACCGTATTGGAAAGTAAGCGTAAAAACGTATTTCGGCAACGCCATAATGGCGGGGTTCAACGACCTACAGCCATAGATCATTAACTAAGTATACTCATACCATTCAAAAACAATGTATAATTTTCGAAAAAAATAAACTAACTACAGTAGTTTCTACGAATTTGTTACTACGGCATCTTTCCTTTGAAATTATAATCGTTTTTTTTATTAAAGTATGACTAAATTAACAAAGCAAAACTTTTAATTACAACTCAAGGCAGTCAATATGACAATTATTTTTATTAGCACTTACAACAAGTAGCAAGTTAACCAAAAAGTGTTTTGAGTCCAAACAAGAAAGTTGTAGCTTCTTGGTAATGAAGAGCAATAATTGCATTTGATAAATTTTCTCGGAAACAGTAATCTATAGTCTGCAAAACCTCATCATCATCATCATTACAGCCCAATTATGTGCACTGCTGAACGAAGGCTCCCTAGTGATTTCCGCGCGGACCGATCCTTGCAGTTGATCCATCTGCTACCACGCCTTAACCAGATCAAAACATTAACAAAGTAAAGTACGTTCGCCGTCATATTCTAATAGAAATGCCATATGCAGTCACGATCGTGATCCACGAGATGATTCGGAATGTCACGGTTACTTTGAACGTGTTTCATATAACTCGTTTTTGTTTTAAGATCGAAAATTCTGATTATTTCAAATAAACAGTTAAATATACTAAATACTTTCAAACTCGCCGACAGTACATTTCAGTAAATACATAATTTTTATAAAGATTAATTATATATGTAAAGCCATTAGAAATTCTTGTCAATAATTGGCAAACATTTTTTGTATTACATGAACTAATTTTATAATTTTGGTATTATTAAAGTGAGAACCCTTCGCTTTGGGCCACTGATTGCCTTCATACCTTCAACGTTCGCCATAAAAAAATTGAGATCAATGTCTGATATAATAAATATTTATTTAAGGAATTGATTTTTATCACCAAAGCAGTTTTAGAATTGATGTTTTTGAAAATATACTACAACAGCGCCAACCTAGACCTCATCCGACACCAAGGTAAAAAAGTGAGGCAGTGGCGAGCGCAAATTACTCTCAGCCTACAACCAACAATATTACTCTACTTACTATTATACAACTAAGACCAAAAACCATATTTTACGTGAATGCCCATAAGAAACACATGTTAGCTATTTTGTAACGGTGCATATTTTAATCTAAATTATATATCGCTTATATGCGTCGTCTTATTACAAAACCAATTCTTTAATTCAAATCCAATTGAATGATTTAGATAAATCCCTTAATGATACTTCCTCTCTCTTGGCGAAAAAATACAGAATTTGACAGGAAAAAATGTTATTTTTAGTAAAATAAATATATTTTATATTAGTTATTGCATTACTGCGCCGCAGGTGGGCAAGTATATTATACTTTTACATGTATCGTTAACATAATATATTTGTTTTTATATGTGTTCAGCCATTATTTTTTTGGCCGATGATTCTCCTCATATATTTTACAATCACTGAGTTTGCGACGCAATGAATTGAATGTGGTAAATTTGCATAAAATGTATTCGCTTGTCGTAGATATTGCCTAACATTGTATTAAATGATTAAATCTTACGCTCTATATTGAGTATAGTTATATTGGATTGAAACTGCAAAGTCATTTCAATGTTATGAAACTTTGAATAAAACAAAGGCAAATGTACAATAGTTCTTGGATTTGCAATTCTAACTGATGTGTTTCAAAATATTTCAAGGACTAAAATAAAAATACATTTTGAATTTTGTTTGTATCTGTGGATATATATATATATATATATATATGTTGCTCAAATATTACGGATAAAATCTACAGAGTCTTAATATCTTAAATTTATATAATTCAAACAGTTTTATGTTTTGTTTGTGAAAATATTCATGGTTACATCCACAATGAAAATTGTTTCAGCCTCAAAACTCTTAAATAATGATTTTTTTAAATGACTAAATTTGCTTGACTACTGTTCGAAAATTATTTGTATTTTCCATTCATTATTTTTTTTTATTTAATTGCAAATAAATGAAAATCAACACCAATAGAGTTAACAAGCTAGTGAAGCGCTGTAGCAATGTCGTAGTAAACCTGCTACGGGGAATTGTCGAAGACGCTACGGTATTATTTTTCTTGCCATCGGGATAATGTTCGAAGTAATTACAAAAAATATGTATTATTAAGATTTTTGCAATGGATAATGTCGACATTTATTCTTATTTATGGAATTTATTAATCTAAGTCCGATTTAAGTAATAATCAAAAAGTTGTGAAAAAAATTACAATTACTTTGATACACTTATAGGTTTTATTTTTGTTGCCAATGTTAAAATTTAAGTTATTTACCCATTGTGGAGGTCATATTCTGCAGTTGTAAAGCGTGCGCGGAGGCGTCGTACGCCTCTTGGGGCCCCAGCTCGTCGCCCGCCGACAGCTTGTCTACAGCCTCACTTCGCACATCACACGAATGTTCCACCTTGTTCCAGGAACACCAATCACTATTTCAATTTACGTCTCCGAAAAATTGTGGACACACAAACTCTCAGCATAGTTCTGTACGCAAACACCCGACACGGTCAGCATTCAGAGTCCGGAGACTTCCTGCGGAGCGGACATGTGAGTTGCGCGGGCGCGCTTCGCAGTCGAGTCGCGGGTGTCAGCGCGCTCTCCGAACCTCTAGATTCGGCAAAATCACGATAACGACTGCGCGCGAATGTCGTCATGTCGAAATTCGAAACACTTTCACCTAAATATTCCGCCTCCGTTTCGGCAGACGCGGGCGTCGCTCTCGGCGCTCACGCACACACCGCCGACTCCGTCAGTACTCAATTACGAACGCTGTAAAAATTGCGTCAGTGTTTTTCGTAGCCGACCTTACGATCGACGAGTACGCCGCCGAAATATATTTATCTCTCTCTGTTACTCATTCACCGTTACGCGGGATGTTTTTTTGTTTCGTTTTTTTTTATCTGGCCGTTCCGTTCGAGGACACGAGTGTGAGTGTGCGGATTTCGATAGTGGGTTCGTTGACCTGCCGTAAGGGATTTCGTTAGTAGTCGGTGGTGATGTTTCAGCGGTAAGATAGTTGCAGTAATAGCGATCGGTGTAGCGAGCGCGGCGTGGCGTGCGTGGTCTGATGGCAAGACTCAATCGTCGCCAACGCATAACTAGGTCAGTTGAGCGCGCACGCGCGGTTCTTCATGACCGCACAATGACCGTTTTACACCCGCGCCCGCGTGCTCCTCGCTTCTAACAATTATTTTTTTACATCATTCATAAAAACCAGATTTATCGATAGGGAGATGCGATTGCATCACTGTTTCCGAGACACTGTCTCAGGTGTGAGTTCAAAACTAAGATTATTCTCGGTGTTTTTTCGTAATCCGGCAAGGTCGTTTAACGTAAACCACAGGAACCGAACTGTCAGTTAAACTTAATCAGATGTATTTTTTTGTTGTAGATGTGGTAGCTAAAAATACTTGATTAAATTTTAAACGCCGAGCATGACAAAACGTAGTCTAGTTTAGGCGCGTTCTGTCAAAAGGTTAACCGGGCGATGGCACAGTTCGGTGTTGGATTACATTAAACTAAGTTCATTCGCATTGGCCGCTATTCATAAGTATCTAGACTATAACTATGATTCATTGCTCGGACAATAGCAGCTGCCACAGAATAGTACGTACATTAGTAGGACTTTCACAATTTGGCCAAACTGTTTTTGATCGAAAATTCTCTATCATAATGAACTTTCTTTTGCGATTACCGTTTTCACTTTTTGCATCGTCTAAATTATTAGGCGTATTAAAATTTTAGAAAATTTAAAATAGTAGTGCATTACATGTAGGTAGGTTCCACCTACAAATATTCACTGACATGCACACAACGCCATCTGGCCCCAAACTAAGCATTAGCGTGTAATATGGGCCTAATAGCCTGTATATCTAAACAACGGAAAAACATACTTATATACTTTTTTTTTGTAAATACATATATATTATTATAACCCTTGGTGTAAAAGACGACGTCTCAACCATTACACCAAATGGGTCTTCAAATGAGCTTCTATACTAAACATATTTTATGAACTCCTAGTACATCGAATTTGTACGAATTGTTAGCTGGAAGTAACCACGTAAGGTCATAAGATTAATATATCATGAGATGAAGCATTATATTGATCATCTGTCCGGAATATATGGGACAGACAAGTTTTGGGACCGCTGAATACAGTTAATACTTATTACACATAAAGTTTGTATCATTCACAGGTGATCTATCTGCTAATTTATAACACAGGGAGGCTGAGTACTGAACTGTGATCTCGTTCCCCAGTAAGGCTGACAATACAGATCCAAACAAATTCCATGAGAGAAAAACAACTCAAAAAATATAACCACCTGCCGCCGTCAATTAGGACAGTTAACAAGAGACGAAGCAACGTGCGCCGGCGCAGGCGCGTCAGGTAGCGCGCGTATATTTAGGTGGACCGGATCTGGGTTAGCTATTCTCCCGAACCGCCACTCGAAACATTGACGCAACCGCCTATGTATGGACAGCCTGAGGAATGGGTGAAAGCGAGACGAACCCAATAACCCAATTCGGCCACGGAAAAACAGGAAGCCCGCGCAGTGTTTTATGTACATATATTTTGCGTGGAACGGGCATTTTTTTTCTGGAACGTCAACCAGTTGAGGTGGGTTCGTTAATAATACATTGAGTAGTTTCTTTGTCTCAATGACACATTTTTGCGGTGAACTAGGTTAGTTCTAGACAATAGATTCATGTGTTGTGAGTTTCCACCCGTGCTATGTACGACCGCTTACACAGCAGATAATTAAATTAATGATCTATTAATTTGGGGACGACAAATTTGGTGCACTTGTTGAGTCGGCTACTACACCTAGGATCCGGGTTCGATAAAAACATTTGAAGATATTCTTGCAGACGCCTTGTACACGTCAGACCTCCATATATCTCTCTTAATACTAAAACCTAAAAGTCAAAATGCCCAATTTCCGATAATATGATACAACAAAGAGGCTTTGTATGGGAGAGCTATTTACAGAGATTTCGCAACATAAATTGTGAACGCTCAAGTTCGGTGACAGTTCCCATAGGTGTTTTATCAGTTGACAATTGAGGCATATCGACAACATTTTACATTGTGCAGATAATGCTGATGCGTTTCACACGCTTCAGTCCAATGATTCTGACCAAGTTGAATGACCTACCTTAGATTATGTTATTAAAAAAAAATGCAATAATTTTATCGTACGTTCAGAAACTTGTAGATGTTTGTTTTAAATAATGGAAGATTAATACTGTTATTATAACACACATCTATTGCTTCTTATTTTAAAATAAACTACTGATAAAACCGACTTTGTAGATCCTTATCTCTTATGAAAACCGTAATAAACATCGCATACCTACCTTTTGAATCTTATCGTACCTTTGGCAGGACGCGTATTGATAAATTACTATCTATAAATATGTATCAATACACAAAAAGTTCAATTACTAATATTTTATTAACAAGAAAATGTTTTCATTACAGCTATAAACCTATTTGAATTCGCAATGCTTTGTGGTATTTTTATGACAAACATGTAAGCCGTAATTACGAATATTCTAACCAACATACAAAGGCATGACAGATATAATAGTATCGAATATCAGATATTAGTCTAATTGATAATATTACTAGTCCCGCATTGACTAAAAGGATCATGATAATAATAATATTGTTATGATCAGCAATAGATTTAGATATATTATAATAATATTGCCGGGGGACTTGACTGATTACTAAGGTGCACTGACTTAAAAGATATCAATATGTTTGGCTTGCGAATTTAATTTTCGTCATATGATCACGTATTTGTTGCCAGTGCCCAAACACCGATAAACGTGTGAATGACCTCTGAACGGTGAAGAGTAAACACAATGAAATTTGTGGCCCTAATTAGATCTGTATTAAAATGTGTTGTCAAAATACTATTCTTATTTCCTATGAACATATATTAATCCCGACCTTAGTACTCATATACTAGTTGCTCAGTAATAAATTTAAAAGTGAGTTACAGATCCCATTAAATAGGCTTTACCTATATAGCGCCAGATATTCCAGTTTGTCGATAGCTTTAGCCAGCATCCACCAGCGATTTTAACCGAATACTACTCATGAGGTCTCCATTTCAAACCTCGTCTTAACCAATAGCTATCAATCTTGCAATCAAGTGAAGAAAATAAAATCAGACGCAATAGAAAATCTATTGTTTTGCGTCTCCTGCCAGCATTAAATGGACGAAGGGTTATATTATAGTTTTGTCGTCTTTATAAGGTTAACAAGGCTATCATAATATACGAGTACATTATTCAATTCTATACCATGCAGGATAGTACAACTACGCAAACATTCAACCACGTTGAACTAAAAATTTCGCGTCCTCAAAAACAGTTACAAATTCCAATTCGAAAGCAGGTACCTAATTCAACAATAAACAATAGTTTGATGTCATTGACACACGCATTGCCATTGTCACACGAAATTTGGTGCGGAACGTTAGTAACAATTAATGTATTCGACGCTAAGTCTTTCGTGCATTTTATGTATGTAGAGATTGTGGCGCATGGAAGTTGGAGCGTTCGCGCGATGCGGCGTTGACGCCAATGTGCAAATTAGAATGCTATGAAGTACATGATTGCATAACCTGGCATTTTACTTAAGTCTACCGTTTATAAGGTCATCACTGCGTGGGTAAAAACACCTATTTCTACCGTGTCCTATACTATACCTAATATAAAATATATATTTTTGTCAAAGAGAAGACAAGCAATATTATAACAGGATACTGCGACTTATGTTACGTGTCAATTTAGCTCTTCTGGAACCGGAAATTATAGGCGAGAATTGATACCTCAGGTGATCTGGCTGCTTGAATGCTAACGTATTTGATAAAACAAATATATTGCAATGATTCGTATAGCTTTTTGTTTTCTAATATTAGGTTGTTTATTGTGTGTAATTAAACTGACGGTAATTGCCATTTCAACAATCCTGCAACAGGGTCAACATAGGGCGGATTGCTAGTTTGTGTTGAACTATTTAAATAAATTCGTAAATTTTCTATAGAATATTTTCAGCATTCCTATCACACGGAGTATAATGCGTTTCGCGCGCTAATCATCTTCAGCTCCTTTTACGTCCCTAACGAGGGGCACGAGCCTATATGCATAGGCCTTAGTAGTCCACGCGAGCCCAGTGGGGATGGGCCATCTTCACTCACAACCTTTAAATCTCTTCGCAGGTGTACGCAGGATTCCTCACGATGATTTCCTGCACAGTAGGAGCGTCGGGTAAACGTACATATAATTTCGGAAATTTGAGAAAATCATTGGTACGTTGTGGGATTTGAACCTGCACCCGCCAGAAGGTAACAGTACCCACTAATGAGCCACCGACGCTCATAAATAGTTTCTGTAAATGATACATTTACATTATTTGTTTATGGTAACGTGAAACGATCGACGAAGTGTATCTTTTAGGTTTCCAATAGATTTGTATCAAATTTGGTACGAGTATAGCACGTGTTAATGTCAATACAAGAACGTTCGCCTTGCCGATAGGGACCATCGTTCGTCCTGTCCCTATTCGCGTAACCAGCACGTACGCCTCGATTACATTTTCTCCCCAAACATATACTCGTACTAGGTTACCTGGCACTCTCTGCAACGCCCTATGCCGTGGTTCAAGTCTCACTCTGGAACGCCGTTAGGCTCATTGAATAAACTTTTATAGTTCCGGACAGTATAAATATTTGTGGACATGAACATGTCTCTTTGTATTGGTATGTTTAATATGTACTTATATAAAAAAGTATATAAGTATGGTTATCCGTTATTTACTATCCACATTACAGGCTAATGTTTGGGACTAGATGGCGCCATGCGTATATATATGGATATTTATATTTATTTATAGGCTAACGCTCACAGCTTCATTTGCTCAGTGAAGCTGTCAAGGCAAAAAACAACTAAAGATTCGTAAAATACATACTATGCAATTAATCTATGATAAAAAATACTAACACAAGAACTTACAACTTTTTAACGCCACGTGATATGTCATGGGATGAGGGCTTGGTTAACCCTTTGAGTGCCAGGAATCCAGACCCTATAGGAAATCGTTTGTTTCTGACGCCTTTAGGTGTCATTAACGTTCAATGGATTAAATAACACATACTACTTTAAGTTTCGTTTTTTAGCTTAAAGTCCACTGATTGATATACTCCTATGTGAGGCTCCCGAATGATAGTTTCAAAATGCATTAGTATGTTGTGTTAGAAAACAACACAAACAATAAATCAAAAGTCGTTTTTAAGATTCAAGTTGTCAGGAAATACACAGAACCTCTTTTGGCATTCAATGTCATTGAATTAGTGTGACCTTTTGTATTTTACATACGTAGTTATTTGAACGTTCATATTACGAAAAATATGATTGTTTGTGACATGTGTATCTCTATATACCTATTATAAGTTTCAACAGTATAAGCATATAATGATTACAAGGTATCAGTTGAGTGATTATTTGATTTTCAGGTACATATTTGAATGTAATATTAACTGTATAGAATAGTGGGTTCGAAAATGAAAGGCTTAGTAGTCATAAGGAGCCATTGTTATTTATAATCAAAACAATGCTCAATAAATATTTATATCATTTCTAATAAACTTCCTGATTACACCCGTTGAAGAAAGTGGTGTTTTCAACAACCAAGATATAAACCGTAGCGAAATTAAAATATTGGGTTGTTCGTTAGCTATTCTGACTCCTATTTATACCTAATTCTTCTTGGTATACTCAGTAATCCACGTTGTATTCTCAAAATTTGCCTTGAATTTTAGAATTTTCTTTCTTTTTGTTTCCGTTTAACCTTCCACAGAACACCGTAGTACATATTTCCCCTTCATTTTCAAACACATGTTCTAGACCTCAAATATAGGCATACTGAATCCTCCACCTTTTGGAAGTGGTCGATTTAAAGCGCGCTCTTTAAAGTCCCGGCAAAATTTCGAAATCTACCTAGGATTTTCCTGTTAACAATTGGCACAGTCGGCTGCCATAAGTGTGCACCACAGTACATTTCCTATTACATAAGCAAGGCGTGCTCGCGGTGCGCTGCACCATCGCCGAGGCCTCACCGCGCGGTTTCACAACGACCACGCCGTTTTCACTTTTTCGCTGTCAAGAACGCGCGCGGACGATAAACAAACTAACATTTTGGCCGTCACTGCCAAACTAGCAGCCCGGACCAATGAGTCAGAACAGCCAACTACAACTCATACAAATAGCACTCTTAAAAACACACTCTTCAAGTTCAAATTGCAACAAACACACCGAGCACGTTAGATCAAAACCTTCTAAGCGGATAGTAGTTTAAGCTGCAACACAGAACGCCTTCTATTCTATATAGTAACAATGTAGTTGCAGTCTTATTGGCTGGTAAATAAATGCTTATTTAAAATGGCACAACAGTTAGTTTAATATCGTTATTGAATGCTAGGTGCGGTTGTAGAAACGTCGAGGCTGTTCATTGACCTTTTTAGGCACATAACACAAGCGAAACAAAAGACGAATTTAAACCAAAGACGCCAGAGGAACCTTGATAATACATAGACTATATTGTGAAATAACACAATACTTCTATAATAATTCCAATAATTTAATAACACTTCCATTTCAATGAATTCGTAAAATATGGATTTACTTCTATAGAAATCAACGTCTATTTTTGGGGAATTGGGGCAGCACATTATAAAAACTCGTACGTACATACATACATGCATAGGTGAGTATTTAGTTTAAAATAACTACTTAGTAATTAATTAGACACTAGAAGGTAAAACAGTGTTTACTTATAATTATTTTTAAAAACAACATCTACGCAATATTTGAACATCAGAAATACCCCCGTTCATTAGAGTTTAACTTATCGCCTTAAAATATCTTAAGTGTTGCCAAATGTTTTGAAATTGTTACAGTTGAATGTTCAGATATTAATCGACCTCCACATTTAGGATTGCACTCTCGTTAAACTCAATTCAGCAGAGAGTATTATCGAGAGTGACTGGAAAATAAACTAAAAGTACAAGTTTTTTTGTTGGTGAAAGCAAATGCTGGTTTTTAAAGTAGGTAATAAAGTAAATTCACTTTGTGGATTTATTTAAAGTACAAAAACAATACAATAGTAATTATAATACCACAAGTATCAAGTATCATCATCATTATTCTTACTATTCCAAAAAGACAGTTACTTTTATAACTTTCTTTTAAATATATTCCTTGAAGTTTAATTAGAATAACGAATACAAGACGTGATGAATAGTTACTCAAAGTGATGAATACGTTCGCCAACCACAGCTCTCCTCTACGATTAAATGGCACAGGAGATTAAAACAATGTAAAAGAGATTATCACAGTTAGGTCAGAGGAATAATCCACTGCTGACCCAAATGTAAGTTGTCCACGTAGGGTTTTACCATGGCCAGTACCGTGTTAAATTTAAATCGAGAACTGATAACTTGTCATAATAAAAGCGGTTGCAATGGCTGACATTGCCTCTCACCGTTCGACGTAACACTCGTTACGTAAAAGGTCTTTACCCTTGTTTATTTGGGACAGCTGTATTAAAGAGATGTTTTAATTTACTAGTATTAGCACTTGGAGGTTAGGC
>PQWD01006810.1:0-40385 GCA_019425675.1 Leucinodes orbonalis | reverse complement strand
ACGAGTATTAAGTCATGTTTGTGACAAACTCCTTTTTGCTACCGGTCATTATGAGCTCATATATGCTTTGAAATATACACAGCATCTCTATTAATGGGGTGATAAATCAAATAAGTCATGAGACTACTCCATTCCATAACATGTAATTAATTACCACATTAATATAACGTTGCATTCTTATCTGTTGCATCTCTTAATATAAAAACCAAGATAACGGCATATTACGTGCGCAAATCTATATATATGTGTGTGTGTGTGTGTTTAGTAATGTCACTGTGTCAGTGCACTAATGGATTCTCTGAGAGCTGGTAATAAGCGGCGAGTGCATCTGTTGTTACATATTTGTCTCATGCGATAAGAGAATTAGGTCTGCGCTTTTAGATGTGCAGATCCGGCGCTAGGGTGAGCTCACTTATTCAGCACGCGAGCGTATCACGCGATCGCCACAGTAACACACTGCTAAAGAAACTGCTAAGGAAAACGCCTTCCGGGGTGAACGGCCTCGTTGCGTAAACCGCCCGCGGTGGCGCAAGAGCTGCGCGCACGCTGCTAACAGCTCGCCGACATCTAGTGGCGTAGGGGGAGAACTTGTTAGAATTTTCCTGCACGTTTTAATCCTCAATTAGTCTACAAATGTTTTTCGTTCATTTCACCTTTACCGCAGCGGTGCTAAATGGTTTGGTTTCTATATCTAACATTTTGCGTTCTTATTGCTGTTGAAATGCGTTTGTTATGAGTTTGCTATAAGGTTTGAAATTTATTGAACTTTCTAGTTGTTTCTAGCCATATTTGCTAGAAGAATATTCGTAAATTTGATTTGAAAATAGTATGGTACTATTTAATTTTGAAACTGCAACAATTGTTCTACAACTAAAGCATTTAACAAATATTACAATAGGTTTCTGTTATTGCGATAAAAAAAATACAGTAACATTTCAATGTATACACTTTCCCAATAATTTGGGGTGAGAGTTGGAAGAAAACTACCAAGAGTGAAACAAGAAATGCGTCGTGAAAGTGAAATATTATTTTAGGCAGCACACAGAAACACGTTTTTCGCGATAAAACGAATCGAAATGTCAGAGAGCCAGAGAACTGTGACGAAACGAAATCCAACTCCTAGGTCAAGGTTTTGCTTCTCTTCGAAATGGGAAAATTGCCACATATTCGCGACCTTAACTCGAGTCGAGTCCGCGAGTTTCGCAACCCCACAGACAGAGCTACAGTCTCAACGCATGTGTAAGGAAAAACAACAACATTTTCAACATTTGGTTTGTCAATATACGAGTACATCCATTAAATTATTAGTTTGGAATAAATTTAATTTATAAAGCATACAAATGCACTAATAATGCATCCACTTCTAGATACTACCAAAGAACTATCCAAATAACATTAACGGAAATAAGAAAATCTGAAGAGAGATTTCCCATCATCATCACCATATTTTTATAGCAATACTATTTTTGCTACTGAATACAGGCTTCCTCCAACGCTTTTGACTATGCCGGATGTCAACTACAACTAAATAGACCAAGTGATTCCCCTGCGACCTTATTTAGGTCATCTAGTCATGCTAAAGGTCTTTAGCTGACGTACCTATCAAATAGATAGAACGTTGAGATCAGTTAATCAGGGTGAATAATGATTTTAATTTACGTAACAAGATAAATCTCAAGGGTGTGTCTAACAATAAACTTAAATGAACTAATTTTCCCCACTAAAATTGCTACTATTATGGCTGTTAAACAGTACGTGCCAATAGAAGTCAACAAAGGCTTTTTAAGCAGTTTACATGCCTTACCGAGGCTCAGCACGATGCCAAAGAAATGGAAAGTGAGTTATACAACGTACACCTGAACGGACCGTGAAAGGCGAACGTTAATGTCAGACGCCTTGGTCAAGGTTTTCGAAGTTTTGGGACACTTTTGGTCCGCACGATGTTATCATTGCCGTTTCTCGCTTATAACAATCTCAGCGGGGAGTTAACCATAAATTGCAGATAGGATCTTGTTTATTTGCATACATGGGTAAGATTTACCGGATATACGATCAATAAACGCGTGAATCTCGTTGATGATGATGACTGATGAAAAAATATGCGATCTGGTTGAATTATTGTATTAATTTTGGTTATACATATTATTCAATGTAGGATATTGTATTGTGCTGATCTTACCATTTTAGTTTGTGAACATATTTTTGTCGTCTCTACTTGTAATATAATAGTAATAAACTAGCATCAAATATATTTTCGCATTTCCTTAACAAAGTCAACGAACTTGCTCTGTATTGATTGTAAAAAAACTAGTACAGTCAAAATTACCGAGTATTTTACTTTCTCCTACGCTAAATACGATGAATACCATTACTTTATTATATAAATCACAAAAGGTGAATATTAGCGGATAGTAAGAAAGTTCATTGTCTCATAACAAAAGAAAGGCGTTCAATAGGCGTGATCGAAACGAGAGCGAGATAGATTGAAAGCGAGAGTAATCGCGGTCTAGCCTAGCGTGCGCTGGCGCAGCCGTGCAACGGTACCAGGCGTACAAACCTTACGGTACCTCCCGTATGACGACCCCTGCATCGTTCCCACATTGCTAGTGTTGTACTGCGGGTATTTTTATCGATATTTATTTATGATTTTTGGATAATAACGATGAAGTTATGTTAACACTCTTCATTTTCCTTCTATGAACAGTTCTGCATAGTTACAATAACACCGGTGTTGAATAGTTATTGATATTTCGTGCTACAATAGAGTAAAGACAAAAAATACAAAATAATTGTTTTGCTTTACATTCTATAGATATATCCTAGGTGAATTAAAAGAAAAAATCTAAAGAATTCATTTCAAGGAAATTCTTTTATTGATTCAAGCTTTTCAATATTCTTTCAAATTATAAAAGTGCCTAACCAGAGCAAAAATATAATATGCGCTAGTCTTTGGCTCTTACTATATAAGCTTGTTTAACTAATATTATTGTATTAATGAAATCATTTAGATATCTGAAAACTTATCATAAACATTACTTTTGTGCCAAAGTAGTTGCTACTATTTGGCTCATATTCATGTTGCATTTTGGTGATTTTAAAAGTATCGATATTTTGTGACACTCAACATCACTAAGCGTAGCACCGGTCAGGCCCCATTGAGACCTTAACCACTTTCTCTTGCGATGCCCGATCATGGCGCATATGAGCGTACAGGTACCAACACAAGCGCATAATATGGTTTTGTGTACGTGTGGGTCTGTTAGTATTATGTGTTACATCACGTAACTTTGGCTGACGCATCCGTCGAGCGAAAGGTCAGTATCTATTAATAGGCACAGTTATGTTCACTTTCCATATGAATGTCTTTGATTTGGTTTCAGAGATCGTTCACCTTTGATAGTGTACTATGTAATGGACGTTGAGTGGTCACTACGAGAGATCACAGCGCCGAATGTTTTTTGGTATCGTCATATCATCTCACACATCTCAACGGATGTGAACAATCGATAATTTTTTTGTATACTCGATATTGTTAAAGTTAAATGAACGTACACTCTGCCATAGTGATGGCAAAGTATTTCTGGGACCTCTAGCCTTGCAATTTTTTAGGGGCGGCGGTGTCACATTTTAAATAGAAAAGGAAATATGAACTTAATCGCAATTATTTCGTCAAGTCTACGTATTACTTACGTTTGACTTGTAAGTTGACGCATTAGACAATTTCATCCTTATATCAAGACGTTCTTGACAACACGATTGGAATCCTATCCTATTCAACCTATCGCAGTCCCCTGCTGGACATAAGTCTCCCCCATTTTGCGTTAGATATCCCGGTCCTCCACTTTTCTCATCCCGCCCCCACCAGCGACATTTCGCAAGTCGTCGGTCTATCGGGCCGGAGGGCGTCCTACGCTACGCTTGCCGAGACGCGGTCTCCACTCCAGAACATCTACGATTGGAATGCACATCTACAATTCTGACTAAATTGTTGGTATTAACGCATTTAATTTTGTTAATATTGAGCTATTAAATATTTGTCGTGCAAATTATAAATTAAAGTTCTGCGACCAAACGGAATGTTATGTGCGATAACTATTTCAAGTATAAGCGACAAGGCCTATTTTAAACTCGTAGGGCCCGCGTGGGAAAACAGCTCGTGACGCCCTCACCAACATTGAGAATAAGCGAATGTTTGCCGACATATTTGTCTCTACGTATCGGATACGTGAACACATGGTATTTTGAAGCGGAGGAACCATTTTCATACTATTCCTGTATCCAGTTAACAAGTCAGTAAATAAATGAATGAACTCAGTTATTTGTGAAACTCAGTGGCTCGCAAACATGAAAATTTGTGTGAGCATTGACAGCTTTTTGCTGTTAGCATCATATTATTATGATTTTAAAGTTCACATCTATTTTCTAAAGAAATTATTTCTTTAAAATGCAATAGTTACCCAATCGTATCAAATTACACGGTATACAAGTTATTATATGGGTAATATATTTTATAGTGCTTATTCCAAGTATCTGTCATTGCTCCAAAAAGCCGACGATTTGATTAAAAACAAGCTATTAACTTGAGCCAAGATGAATAAACAATTCATCCTTGTAACAACTATCTACAGCCAAATCGTTTTTTTTTTCGGTTTCCATATAAGCATAACTTGACCCCCCTTAATGCTAAACAAAGTTTTGAGAACAATGGAATTTACCAATCTCCAATTAAGATTGCATTGTTATATCAATCATTCTCATTTGAAGTGGCATCTGCTGAATATTGTTTTACAACTTCTAATAATCACGTAGATAGGATGCGAGCTGTTGCGCCGTCACAATGCTAGATGACAGTTTATGGTCTTATCATCATTGACCCTAATTTCAGCCGACCGACTCCCGCCTAGTGCTCGTCGACGGACGACTAGCATGATCGTGTGTGTACGATGATCAATCATATTTTAAAGATGGAAGCTTTTTTAACTTTTTTTGGGCTCTTTGTTACATAAGTTTTAATTATAACTTAATTTTAAATATGTAACTTTTTGAAAAAAATATCTGAGATTTGGTAAGAAAGACAAAGTGTAAAGTTATAGTAAATACTATACATATAATTTTCAAAATTAAAATATTTAAAATAACGGAAGACATTTTAACTCGATTCAGTAATGTTATAAGTTATAAAAAATATATTTGTATTATATAAATGGCGTAGACCTTTGTTTACTATTGTGTACGTATGTGATCTTTGGAAAATCTCTCACCATGTTTATATACTATGCCTAAGATGTTGTACATATTTGAAAATAACGTACATATAGCCTAAAAAATAGAAATGAATACTAATATTATAAATGTAAAAGTGTGTCTGCTTGACAGTCTTTCACGGCGAAACGGAAAGACGAATAGAAGTTGTTTGTGAAGTGGAGAAAAATATAGGCTACATTTTGCCTAATCCCAACCCAAGTTTGTATGAAGCGTTCCGCTATTTTAAAGGTAGAAAGCTAAAAATTGGTATGCGGACTATTTTTCGCTATCAAAAATCTTGCATCTTTTTTGTAGGAATTAAAGCCCTATAGGCTTTAAGAAGGGTGAACAGTTTTCATCAGCAAAACCTTCACGCCAGAGAGTTGACACTAAAATATAATAAAATATTTCAAATTTACACCGTTGCCTGAAATCTCTATGAAAAAACATAATATTATGAATTTGAACGGCAATGTTAAAAAAGAACAAAAGAACTTAAATTTTCTATAAAAACCTTTTTCGTAACCAGGAAAGGGGAACCATGTTAACTCAAATTGAACGCAGTGAAACCGCTAGCAAATGCTAGCGAAGTTTATGAAAATAAACAACAACATCTTTATGTGTTTTCCTACAACATTAGAATAAAAACAATCCTTTTGTAGCGATTTCGAAACGAACATACGATTATGTATTGTAATACTATTGGCTATACATATTCCAATTTGATGTTACCGATCCATTATTCAGACCATCATTTGACTGCGCTGTATGTGCTTTTGTTTTATTTAGATAATTCCATAATGAAAAAAAACGTAAATTTTCATAATTGGAACTTACGCAACGTTGTTTGAACAATGCAAGGTGATTGTTACGATTTTTCGTTATTCGAAATACTCATGAATGAATCATTGAATAAGGATCCGTTACATTAATGTAAAGTGAACATCATGAATATATACATTTTTCAACGTGATCTCGTAGGTATTGCGCACATAGATGGCATCGGCACTACGTTTATACATTCCTAGTCACAATGCGTCACCTTGCCAGCGTTCGTTGACGCATAGACGTTTTGTCCAAGCGACCTTAGGCTCAGTGCGTGTTATACTACTAATAACAATATCAAATCTAACACGGCCTGCTCACTCGTGCTCTCACAGTCATAAGCACGAGAGAGACAGAATGAGCAAATGATGAATTTAGCCGGCACATAGTCGACGTTCACCTTCATAAAGGTAAAGTATGGACGGCGCTAACGAAGGGCGATAGTGGCTTCAAGTGTTTGAAGGTAACCAACCAGCTTAGACTACTATAATTGCCAAGACTCTATGTTACTGAATATTATGATTGTGTATAATTCGGTACCTAAGATAGGTTGCTCAACATCCATCATTTGCAAACCAATTACCACTTAGTGTAAAACCTACGACGGTTACCGGCTGACGAGAAGTAGTAATTACTGGCGTAGGTACTAGCGATTAGCCAATCCATCTAGAATTTTATAAATTATTTAGGCCCAAAACAACCTGTTGCTTTATGGCACCTTAAAGTAGATATAACTGTTCTAAATTGAGTACAATGTAGGTGATCAAAGTAATCGTCATTATTTTGTTCATAAACTACACGAATATAAAACGTTTGAAATGCTTCGATTATTTTGTTATTTTAATAACATAATTTTCTCTGATAAAGATTTGTTACACTTTAAAAAGTAAGGTAATAATTTATGCTTTAATATTTTTGTCAATTGTTTTCTTATACGTATTTTCATACCAATAATGGCAACATTATATTTTTATAATGCAAAACATAAATCACATTTTATAAGAATGTAATTTGAAGAAAAAAATCTCAAGATATTTGTAGAAAACGTAAATAGAGTTTTTGGAATTCCTTATTTTACAGCAAATACTTATCGCTACCAACCACTTATACTGTGGAACATTGCATGACGTCACTTGGACATCCTTTCTCTGCTTTCCCCGTCCTTCGTGTAATATAGGTACTGATATCAACGTTGATTAACATTCTTTGACAACATATATATAAAGTTCAAATTTCAATGTCTTTCGCTATTCGGACAGTAGTATGGCACGTATTCGTCAAATAAGTAGATGTTATCTGCCAGATTAATCTTGCGGTACTGTCGGGAGAAAGTTTCGACGAAAGTTCAAGTAGCTCTTGGCAGCTAAGTTGATTTATTCTAAAATATGCTCTAGATGATTGGAACCCTTTGTGCCTTCACATAAAATGTTCACATTAATCGCCTCACCTCATATCAAAATAAAAGGTGTCAAATATATAATTGTTTATTAATGAAGTCAACATTTGTACATCTAAAAAGTGGTTGGTTAAGTTCATCATAATCATTTTTCTATTCATAATTACACATGCAATATTTCTTAATGTACACAAATAAGATATGAATGTTATCTTTCATCTAAATTTTACTCTAGCAAATTTTCTTTCTAAGGACTTGAGAATGTCTATGCAATTCAATTATTACATACAGACACTCCAATGTAATTTATATGTATAGATTAATAAGGAAAACCAAAGGATATTTTGTATCTTCCAAATTAATCTCGTTCGATTCGCATCGCTAAATTTAAACCTTTCTGGAATTCGTGAATCAACGCTGATATNGGAAATAAGGTATTTTAAGATATGGCCACATTTTGCGGAATTTTTTATAGCATAATTTTAACTTCATTAGGAGTACTAAATGATAATTGTGAATAATTCTGAACCTAAAAAATGAATCCCACAAATGTATTTTTAAGGATTCCAGCAAAACCTTCACGCCAGAAAGTTAACACTAAAATATGATTAAATATCTCAAATTACACCGTTGCCTGAAATCTCTATGAAAAACATAATAAGAACTCAAACGGAAATATTAAAAAAGAACAAGAGAACTTAAATTTTCTATAAACTGAACCCTAATATCCGCCTTGTCCTGCTGTTTGTAATCATGGCGTTGCCCAACAACGCCGAAATGAGGCATTTTTGGACACTTGTACACACACATGTCGCGCAAACACTAGTGCAAGAGACAGGTTGGTCGCAGATAACCTAAGCCGAAAGTCGAACGCGCGATAAGTGCGCTCCGCTCCTCGGCCATTAGATAAACATATGGGTCACTGAACCGACCTAGTTTCGACGCGAACGCCGTGCGATACACTCATGCGCGTTTTAGTCAAAAATGCCTGTGTAAGACGCGGGTTGCGAAATTATGCGAGGGTTCTGTATAAAAAATTAAAAATGTTAAACACGGAAATAATCAAACTTGATTTAATCAATACAGAACATTTGATACAAAAATAAAGTCAATGAGATTGTTACTGGATTGGTACCCTCGACTGGAAATGATGGCAGGATGCCCTCAATAATGAGAGTAATGGAACTTCATACACTTCTAGAAGATTATCAACCCTTTGAAATAATCATGGAAATAACCACATTTTAAATGCGTGGGCATAAATTATTCAAGTGTGCCGTATATGTTGTAAAAAGCACGCATGGGGGCAATAATACCTAATATGAGACAAAGCCAAAAAGAGGCCCACTCCCCTGGTCCATCCACCTCAATATCTGCACCTTAAGAAGTGCATCGGTGGTAGCCACATGGACATCGCTAAATGTATTAATTTTAAGTTCTAATTGTAATAATGAAGAGTAAGACTTAAATAATGTAAGAGTTACTGCTACTATTATTATATATAAATATAAAACAGAGAGAGAGGGTATTTATGGTGTTATTTATTCCCTTTATTTTATATTATTCACCCCTACTTTACCTAATGTAAATATTTAGTAATTTTAATTCTGACTGTTATCCCAATTCCCCCTTTAACCAATTCTTTTGCCCCATGCGTGGAGCACTAACATAATATTATAATAATTAAATTAAAAAATAATCTTAAACTAAAAAGAGTACGGACCATGAGTCTGTAGATGTAATTTTATTACTAAAAAAATTGCCTAATATGCTCGCTTCCTTGTCTTGGGGCTCCTATAATGAATTGCAGTCATGAGATCAAATACATTTGATTTTACCTTTGCACATATACAACCTACATAAATTATCATAGATTTAATTTAACCATTACACTTCAGAGAAATGCTTTTAACTGGTAGTAAGAACAAGCCTCCAGAAAATAATCGAAACACTTATGAAAGCAAAACTTATTATTCAACGGAACCCTAAAATGAATAGGAGGACAACACTTCAATCAACACACGCACACATTTGCTGAGACATTACACGCTAAATAACCACGCAAACTCGCCAAATTATCACCCAGTGAGCTAATTATCCCGCAAATCAGCTATTAATAAATACGGGATCCAGTAACGCGTGGATTAAGATATCCGAAAAATATAAAAAATATTATCTGAAGTTTCTGATGCTATAATTTAGAACAAGAACCTATAATTTTAATTGATAGTCTAATGATTTTCTATTAAAAGTTTTTATTTTTGCTACATTATTGGCAACAATGTAAATGCATGTTCAATAATATCAGAGTACAATCTTATGATTAAAAAATCGTTCGAAGATATTCGGAGCTTGTTCAAGTTTAGTTAGGGTTACATAAAGTTTGAACAATTCAAGAGTACCTAACTAAAAATATACGTTGTTTTCCCTATTACATTCAAAACGAAGCTGACAGATGAAATTGTAATCACTGTGACAGACAATCCATCGATTAGTTATATCAGAGGTTATTTCAAACTGGTAATTTATAGTCTATGAAAATCTTTGAACGTAAGGCTATTAACTTAGCTACCTTTTGAAGATATTATGAATAAAAACCTAAATGAAAGAATTTTGTCTTTCAATGCCATCATAACAAATATAACAACAGCCTTATCAAGTTCAGGATTGGAGAAAGGCTTCCCCCATTAATTTTCAGCATTCTTTGTCTTCGGTTTCTTACCCGCCGCGATGGTCCAGTGTGTATTGTCGGTGAATTGCCAGCGCATATTCGATGGTATGCACCAGGTTTCCTTAGTATCCAAAAAAACATGCTGGGACCCCAAAGCTTCATAGCTTAATTCATTCAGTACATATTTCTGTTTGTAAATAGATTTATATAATATATAATCTATACTCTATTTTGCAAAGGTCATATCCTCTCAGTGAGTTTTACTTACTGATATGCGCTTTCTTGTTATTTTTATTTTATAAAAGCAACTTTATTCTTAATTTCTCTGAGGTAAATTAATGTACTGAAAAATTTTCACCGATTAGGAAGGATCACCGATTCAGATGGTCTCTGGTGACAAACACGCTATCAAGGGCGGATCCAGATTAGGCGCCAGGAGGGGGTCACACAATAGTAGTCAGGTTAAGAACTATGAATTATTTTGTTAATATATGCTAGTATAGTTCTTAAAAATAGCTCAGGGTGTTCATGACCCCATGACCCCGTTGCACGCCATATTTGTATGCATGACATTAGTTAAATGTAGTCTTTGTCAAACTAACTTAAGCAGCCAGAGGCAGACCACAGCCTCCGAAAGTCCAGTCCTCCAAACAGGAGGAAGTCCTGTTTAATAAGATTCGATTTATGGACATTTTAAATAAAAAATTATGTAAGAAATATATAAGGTTCCATTAAAAATCCATACGAATAAATTAAATGATTGCAACTCGACGGGTTTGCGACGTAACAAGAGTAACGTGTTTACGTCTAAAAGCATGTGGTGCGTTTGGATCCGTAACCGGGAGTTATTGCTAACCGCGATGGCCGGTTAGAATATAATCCAGTGAGATCATCAGTTTCGTCAGATTATATTTACTGATTTAAATATATACATTTAATTGCATTATATGTTTATGCTTTTTGAAAATTATATAACAGTAGGTCAGTTTGTATGTTTAATTTGGTACTAGGATATTATATATTCACTAAAATAAGCATATGACACTTCTTTACTGTTTTCGTTTTCAAACCCTGTATTAATAGACGATATTTTTAATGACATGTAAAATGGTAAAGTCATGGGTTGGTTCCGTTTATTTGTTCTGTACTGAGGATTCTTTATGTATGCATTAACAATACATACCATAATTAACCCATTATAGTCTCCATACTAGTCTCAGCCTACTAAGCTTGCTATGATCGAAGTGGTTGGTAAGAAAGACGCTTTTTCGTACCAACTTCTTCGATCATAGCAACTTGAATTTTTAAATAGCTTTTAGCACAATTGGCCTGACCGAATATATAATAATTTTAATTTAGATTACAGAATATGTATTGCATATCAATAAATATATTTAATTCTACTAGAGTTTAAAAAACCCATAGATATTTAGTTACAAAACGTTATCGTTGACTTCGTTGTTTTTAATATAAATGAAACATTAGAGTGAGTATAACATACTTCGTTGTATAAAAAGCTAGAGTTTAAATTTGAAAGTCTTATTAATTAAAATATTTTATATTAAAATAATAAGACTTGAAAATGTAGTCAAATTATTTTGTACTTTATTAGATTGCGTGTTGCTGGCAGTAGAGGGCGCCACATGCCAAAGGACTAGATAAAAGCAACATGGCCCCGTTTCATAGACCGCCATTATTGAATTCTTGACTACTATATTGAGTTATACATGTAAAAAGTAAAAATACACACAAAATCATAGCGAACGTCATACTACACTATTCATAAAAGTTTATGGAAGTACAATCAAGTTTTAGAAGAAACATTTATAATGAAACGATAAATAAAATATATAGGCAAACCACCGACAACAAATTGGTAAATAATATACAAACAAATGAAGAGTATACATTGTGTCAATACAATACAGAACCCGTTGCCTACATAATACTACGTAATGAATATGATTGAATAACAATAGCGCAAAGATATTACTTGTACTTATGTAGCTTAAGATTACCTACTATAAAAAATATAAGAGTATAAAGCAGTATGTTTACGGAAATAACATATCGAAAGAATATTCATTCATAATACATGTACAAACTGTTGCTTCAGCTCTATATGGTTAAGTATGTCCAATTATTTCATTAATTTTATATTTAAATATTATTTTTGAGATTGTCATAATTGTGCTTGAGGTGAATTCTCCTCATCAAAATTTGCATTTAAAAAAATTATTATGTATAAATAAAAAAGTCGGATAGAAATGTATCAAATCCAACACGAGTCTATGTGCGTGGTGTGCATGCCGTCTAATATAAAAATAATGAATCGACTCGACTGCAAAGTGCATGCCAAACGTATAAAAAAAAAAAAACAAAGCTTTACAAGACGTACACATCATCATAATGATCTCACCATAAACATTTTGTTCAAATGTTCGCGCGGTCCAAATCTTATCGTTTGAGTCCATTAAGACGTCGCCAGTACGCGGCGGTTTACTCAATCATTTTCATAGAACAGTTCGTCACTAAACGTGTCATAGGGTTGTAAGTGAGCGCAAGCACGCAGCGGCGTTGAGCGGAGTCGCGCTCGCGTTGGCGCCCGCACGAAGTAGGTTACTAACTAAAGTTTTTTGCGTGAGGCTGCGTCGCGGTGCATTGCGCGCTAGCTACGCGCCGCGGCTCCGCTCGCCGTGCGCGCCCCGCTCGCGCGCATGCCTCTCGCTCCCGCGCATCTCCCGTCTTTTCACTTCGGGCCCCGCCCTCCGGAATCCTGAGACCCCCTTCCATTCAACTTTACACCGCCGGAGACCCTTGGTTACCGTTACACCGCATCAAACGATCCCTGTGCCTTTACAAACGGAACACTGGTTTTCGAGATGTCCAACATGATAAGGATTCCGCTTAAATATTATAATTTTGAATTTTAAAAATGTCCTAATTAACGTAACTTGCCATTGTTTACTTACCGTTTGCATTGTGCGTAAGCAAGCGTTGTTTTGACGTCCGACTAAGCCTGTATAGAAGTGGGTTCATGGGGTGAGTGGGAGTGGATGTTTCCAGTAATTCGGGGCCGCTGTAGGTTGTTGTAAATCGCACGCATTCGGCGAGCGCTTATTGTCGGTGGTTATGTAAGGCGGAGGCCGGCGATGCCGCTGGCGAGTCAACGAACGGCATTGACACGCGCCGCCCGCGCGCCGCGCCGCACCGCGCCGCGACGCCCCTCGCTGCTGAAACCAGCAGCTGCGAAATTGGGTCACGAGCTCCAAGCCACCTCACGTACCACCGGCAACTTTTAACGGACCCCTGACAAACACAGCACGCCATAACCGAACGGGGCCAGAACACACTGGTGCTGCGTATGCAAGACGACAAACGAAACGTACCTTCTGCCGTTTAAAATATCTGCGTTTCGTAACCAAATACTATCGAACGCGGAATAGATTTCTTGGTTGAAGACTTATTGTTGACCTTGAAATAGTTTGTTTCTTGGAATCCAACATTGTATTTGAATTGAATATTAAGTTCCTTAACGTACCTATCTCAACGACCTAACCCTAATTAACTTAGTCTACTACAATTACAAATATCATGAAGAAAATATTTATTTATTGGATAGATTAACTTAAATAATTATGTTTGACAAATACATATCTACTTGAAGTGTTGTCTAGAAGAATGACCTTAATTATGTTTAAGGCTGAGAGCCATCGGCTCGCCACTTGCCGGTGAAGCTGTAAAGGCCATCTGCGCCAACAGCAGTAGTCAGTACGAAAAAAAAAAATATTATGTTAGTATGTTTTCATTGATATTATTTTTTCCTGACAATCCTTAATATTACGATAAAGCTTCCGTTTGTATAATTAGCTAATAATACCAGTAATTATACTGTTATATTCAAACAAAACACCTTTAATAGTTTCTAATATCAATGTATGAAACGGAGAAAAACAGCACTGCGCCGACATCGAACGCTCGAGTCAACGAACGTCATTGAAGGCCCGTGGCGTTGTATAAAACTTTATCCGTTAGAATACAACGTTCATAGTCCAATGGTGTGTGTACCCAATCTAGCCTTGGCTTCTACTGGCCTGGCTGACTAGACATTCTATCTACTTTACAAGTACATGGCGAAGGCTCTGTACTCTTTGGTACTTGTTCGTAATTCACTTCGCACTCTATCGTGCAATAACTTAATAGCAAACGTCAGCCCGGATGACCTTTACGTTCTAATTCCCTTTAAACAATTTCATTGATTACCGCCTGAAACTTGGCGAAGGAAAATTCCTTTGCAGTTCGATGGTTACAGGTGCATTACATTTTTTAACATGTGATATAAGATACGATACTCGATTACGGACGTAGTAGGAATCAGTGTATGTAATTAGTATTTCTAATTCGTTAGTTTGAACCTGAATGAAACCGTTTACTCTTGTGTCGGATATTATGGCCTTAAACAAAGGGATTTCACATCGCTAGAGTTATTTTTGAAAGAAAGAAAGAAGAATATTAATTTAAGAGGCTTCCAACTCTACTGTGTCAGCAGTGTTACTACCTAGACACTGTTATCTTAATTATATGAAATTAAATAAACCGGTTTTACATAATTTTATGTACAGTACTTAATGAACCCTTAAAATTCTAAGCATATTTCATATAAGTTATATGTATTTAAATATAATTCAAAACTTATCCACATAGTATGAATACACAATTATTTACTAAAACCGACAAATAAAGTACATATAAAATAAATAATAATTAGATTAAGTAGGTTAGTACGTACAGTTTGCATTTATATCGAATACAACGCTCAGCTAGACGAGTGATAAATCGCAGAGGCGATATTCAAGGTCAAGTTAATATTATCTGTTATTGCTGTACTAATGGACTTCAAAGATATTTCTAAGCAGAAAGGGACATATTATTATATACAAATTTATTAAACAAGTTAGTGTAAATTAGACCCTGACCCTGGGTGACATTGACCACCGCATTCCAAAATAAATCAAATATTCACATGTCCTAAACGTATTTTATTAATCCCAAGGTCAAATATTTAACTAAGCAATTAGTCCTTTGGGAACAATCCATGGCAATTTCGACTTTACACGCATGAAAAGAAGAACGAAACAAACGATTCCCACAATTGTATTATACACCGCTGAAACTGAATAGATACCCACATCCTTCAGAGTTCCAAACCCTTCCAAATGGCACTGCCCTCCTTCCTTTAGGAAGTGAAACGCCACCATTGAGGTATGAAAAGTGTTCAAGTGTACATAGGGGTAGAGTGAGTGCAGTACATGTGGGGTATTCGCACATAGCGTACCAAGGGTGTTATGTATCGTCCTAGTTCCACGGGGTGCGATGCAGTGGGTGAACGAACGTCATTGACCTACCTAGTACCTGCGCTGTGGAAACGCTCCTCCCGCCCGCAACAGATAAATATAGATTACCACGGGAATATGGCATTGAAACGTTCAACTATACGCAGCTATGATCGTCCAAATTGCATACGTCAACGTGCGAATCAATACGGCTCCGCATTTCGAGGTTATTTACACGTTAATTGATTATAAAATAATGAGTTTACTATGCAACGTCACCGTAACAGTTGGTTAACAAATCTGCGGTTTAGTGGTGGTTATCTTGTTTTGTACAGATACTTAACAATGACAATATATTTGAACATTTATGTTTCTGGATTGTTTTCATTTTGTTCATTGCGGTTTTGCACAATTTCAAAACGTGCCATGCTCTTTATTTTAGGTTTTTTCCTACCATAATCTATGGCTCTGTTGACAGATGCGCGCCGAATGTCTTAATATTTTTTGGTTTTCCAAACAACATCTGACTGAATTTTGACACACTTATGATGTTAGAGAGACTCCATCCATATTTTTTTATACATATGTGCATGCTCATAGGTAAATCATGGACGTATAAAAAATAAATACAGTTTGTCATTAAGAGAAAAATATGTCCCCAAAATGCGGATGCCATTTATGTAATTTTGATGAATCATTTTTGGATATTTTTGGTATATTCATTTTGAATTTTTCAAACTAGAAATATGTGATCGAATTATTATACCTACGAAAAATAATTCCTGTTCTTTTTTCTTTTGATCACTTCGGTTTTTGCACCATTTTTCTACGCGAGCCAGGTTTTATTCAGTATTTTTTTTCTCGGCGTTGTTGGCAGATACTAGCCAAATGTTTCAATTTTGTTACTTTTCATTCAAAGAATTGGCCGAATTTTGACACACTATTGTTTTCAGTCAGACTCCGTTCCTAATTTTTATACGTCCATGATTAGCTTATAACTTTGAGTATATTCAAGGCCCCAGATAACGAAAATTATTGCTTTAATAGTAAACAAAATTATAAGGCAATGATCTATTGCAAAACTTCTAGACTGTACTCAGAGTGTGTGAGTTTGTCACATCTCAGAAAGAGGGAGAAGTGAATATAGTGATTAGAACCATGGATTAAAATAATCTATGGGGAGTGAAGTGTTGCGCGGTTGAGTGCAATAGGCATCCCTTTTAGTAAATAACAAAATGTTGAGTCAGGCCATAGATGATTGTGGTCGATAGATGTCTTTGAAGTGTGCCAAAGACTATACATTACACATTCTACAATATAAATGTTATGTTATAAACACTATGGGTAGTTGGATTACTCTATGGTAAATGATATAAGAGGCCCATGACATGCAGTGTCGAAGGAAATGTCTACTGAGACTACAGATTTTAGGTAATTTATTTCCAGTATTTTATCTAGCTCAAGTGTCTTATTCCGAAGCACAGGACTGCATAGCACTCTTATTTTAAGGGCCATATCTGCGAGATACTCTCTCTTAAACTTTCGCACTTGACTGATGGACTAAGAACTCCCCAATTGCGCCGTATTTACATAGCTGGTTACGAATCAGTTGGTTACCAAATGGCCACCTGCGCTCTTTTGTCAGTTTATCGAGGACTCATTTTAAACACATAAAGACAGGTTTCTAACCCAAAACTCGTCTACTTTAACGGCCATTCGAGTTGCATCATACTAGTCTAGTACCTAGTAAAAATGCCGTAATTTATATGTAGTTTTGAACAATAGTCTACGTCAATATAATCCCATTGCCCTTTTGTTCCGGGTCGCAACTATTGCAACTGTAATAGTGTTGTTAAGACGTTTCCATAGCAGCCTTCTGATGGATATGTTAGCGTTTACATTGAAATATTGTTGCGAGGAAGAATAGGTGACTTCTATGTCACTTGAACATTAATGCCACGACTTATTTCAATCTAGGGTTAGATATATTGTTAATGCTTATGAATGGGACCAATTTCATCATCTGACTTAATACTGAATTCTGGTTCTACAAGAGAAGATTATCAATAAGGTCGTTTGAGAGATTTGAGCTTTTTACATAATTGTGTTTCAAGGTGAATGTTTGAGACACACACTGGACATTTACTTACTTTCGACACTTTTAATAGGTGATAGAATTGATATGCATTCGTCTAGGGTCCACTATTCCATTTCTAAACTTTGGTTTTTCTTTCTTTAAATTACATACCAAAACAGAATTTTGCGTGTTCTGGTTCCTTTGTAATTTTTTTAGGCTAAGACTTCATGTTATTGTTCCTTATTTGCAGATTAATGTGATTGCTTATCACATTAATCTGCCAATTCAAATTTCAAATAGTACTTAAATCAAAAATAGCCTGTATAATAGAATCAAATAGAGAAAACAATAATGCCCTTATGCCCAAAACCCATCCTATTCCCAATAGCATCCTATTAAATAAGATGGATGTCACGGAATGAATTTTCCACCATTTTGTTTACATTGCCACTGGGACGCCCGTTCTCCATTACATCAGTTAATTTGAGAAAAAGTTGAGAGCCTACGGATCACACCCGTTTTTGTTATCGTTACAACAACTTTTTTTTACTAACACCATTGTAATGTTATATAATGGCACAGATTAAGATATTTATGGTAAAGTGATGCTTGTAAACAAAAACAAATTACTTTCTATTAATATACGAAACCACTGATGGGGCTATTTAAAAAAATGGTAATATTAATAAGGAAATTCTTATTTATTTGATCTTTACATCTATAAAATCTAAGAAATATGAGAACATGACTCTTTCAAACTTGTCATAAATAGATTATACTGCTTCTTATATTTGGAACAATGCCTTTTACATTTTATATATTCAATATATGTTTCAGGTTTAACATTGCCATCTTGCCTTATAAAGTAGGCAAATGTAAAGCCAATGGCCACTACAAATTATAGTGTAAAATCCGAAACACATTTCTTTAAGTGTGTGTTTTTCACGTGACTTTATACTATAACGCCTTTAAAATATGAACAAAATTTTTAATGAATACTTTTCTAAATTAAAGGTCAGATGTGTCAGTGCTCTAGTGTGGGCGAACCATAAAAACATCCTCAGTATTGATCCGCTATGCATCGTCGCCATAATTGTCGTGGAAATACTTTATGAGGTTGGGGGAGGGTGCACCGAGTGAACGAACGTCATTGACCCACCTTCGGCGGGCTACGTGACGACACTGCTCCCGTTTCGTACTGTGGGGGTAGCTAAGCCTAAAAACTTCGACATTTTGTATGAGTTAACTGTGTTATAGAATAGAAAACCAAAAATATGTAGTACCTTGATTTTATTGTTAAAAATATATAAGTTGACTAATTTTATTACAACTACTTAAAAAATGATTTATTACTGGACATTGATCTCTTACAGGTAGTAGGATCTTCTGCTGTCCCTTTACAAGACATCGGTTTATGTTTATGGGGCTATTTATGTTTTATGGGGCTGGAGGATATCGTAAATTGATTTAGTACACTCCAACGGATTAAATTCAGGTATGATCGAAAAAACAACAAAATTTTATAAATTAAACATCTAAATGGTTGAGTGCCCGTATTTCTGATGTATACTAAAAGGTCGCGCTCAATATCCTGACCTTTCAGTGGCTTAACATTTACCAAATGGATATAGACTAATATTATCATATCACAGGAAGTACTGGTCCGATTTGAAAAAATCTTTCAGCTTATTTAACGAGGAAGGCTATAGGCTATACATCAACACGTTTAGAATAGAAGGAGTGGAGCAGCAAATAAGAATGTATCAAAATCGGGAGATTTTTTCCTACTGTGAGCTTCCGCTGCATGTGCTGCATAAACAGTTATAGTTTCGCAAAAGTCATGTTAGATAGTGTTACATGTTAATCTTATAAGGTTTGCTCACTAAACCTTTTTTTGCTAACCAAATTTGTCCTAAAATAATGCATTATTTGCAAAGGTGTTTTCATACACTACTTTCATATTAAAGATGTGGCCTAACTCTGCATCCTCTATCGCGTATATCACTGGGAGTGTTCGGAAGAATTATTTAGACTAATTCCTGCTGCAATATTTCGCCATCGTACTTCGAGGCAAAACTTAATATTTCATTACCCCCCCTTTGGTGGATGGAAGTTCTCTGCGGGTACGTTTTTGTCATAATTTCTTGCCACGGACGAAAAAATTGTGGAATCAGTTACCATCTGAATTATTCCTCGAACGATACGATCTGGTCACCTTCAAGAAGAGAGCATATTCCCATTTAATGGGCCGGCAACGCATTTATTTGTCTTCTGGTATAGCAAGTGTACATAGGCGACGGCGTCTTTTACCATCAGATGAGCCGTGTGCTCGTATGCCCGCTATCACATAAAAAAGTAATAAATGCAAAACTAATTTCCCTTTACATCATTTGATTTAAATCAATATCTTAGGAGATATCGTAGTTTTAATTTAGCTATGTAAGGAACAAGTTTTTTTAGAAGATAATCTGTTTATCATCATTTTACATTTATTTGATACGCATTAGAATTTATGGTACCAGCGGTATCTGCTATGTAAGGGCAGTTAGGAATAGTAAATTTGTGCTCTGCATGTTGGGAAATTTAGAAAGTTAACCCGTAGCCGCCGGTTAATGGCTAGGAGCGTGGTTGGCGGGGAGGAATGCAAGGCCGACCCGTTGCACCCAGCGGGTGAAAGATCGCCATTGACCCACCTTTGCTAGCGCGAACTTATTCGAGAATCTTCGGATTTTCCGAAGTTTTCCGATGAAACCATGGCAACGCCGTTGATAATAAACATGGCCGCCCTATAAGGTAGAACATTATGAGACTGCCCTCCACGTGCTACTTACAAGACTTTGTTATTAACTTAATGTAGCTGATAGTGGACCCATCAGTGCATCGGGGGGTTCGTGGGCTATTTCCCATTCAGGGAAATGAGTCGTGTGTTTCAGAGGAATATATGTATACATTTTTATCATTTTATGGCATCTTTTGAATTAATTAGGTCCTGGTACTGCGAAGAGCCGCCAACGACACGTTTGCCCAAACGTTTACTCTACTAAAATTATTTTCGAGTATACTAAATTATCAAATAAAAATGGAAACTTTATATGAAATAAGACTCAATATAATAAACCATTTAATTTCTTCTTAGCACTGGCAATTTCCTTCCAGGACCAAGGGTCGTAAGAGTAATTTAGTATTGCAGTGAAGATCGAGTTTCAGCAACGGTAGCGTAGGACGCTCCTATACCCGTTGCACCGATAACTTGCAAAAGGTTGCTGCTTGAAGGCTGAATCAGGAAAGTGGAGGAGGACGAAGCGGAGTCATACTATAGTTATATAATAATAATATTTTTATCATTGTCATTAAACTCATAACTGATTATTCCAGTTATAAAAAATATATTAACGGATAATATGATAGATAATAAACCAGACTACAATATCCGTCGCTGTTCTAAGACATATGTTCATATATAATAACGTGTAATGCATTGTATATGCTTAAAGTGTTACGCATCACAGCAAATCAATTCATACAAACATTTAAGTACAAAAATGAAGTGCTTTAACATAAACATCTTCATGAAATATCATTGTATTTACCTGTAGCATTTTCTCGTAGTACACAAATGTGTGCTTATTATTTATTTATAGATATTCCAAGGATTCATACTCCATGTTGGTAAGTTGAGAAAAGGAGAGGGGGTAGGGAATGGGGTGAGCAGGGAGGCGGGAGAGGTGCGAGGCCAGCACGTGCGGGTTGCACCGGGTGAACGAACGTCATTGACCCACCTAGCGGGTACATACTGCGCGTCGATAACACCCCCGCGCGTATCTACTATTGCAGTGCGATGTTTATATCATAATGTTTGGTACTTGAAATCGAGGGCCAATTTATGATAAGTTCTGCAGCGGACTGTTACAAAATACATTAATTCATTCAAGTATTCCAAAATAAACACCCGTTAAAACATTAAGGAGTGCACATATTTTGACAGCTGCTCATACATGACAAATATTTTTCAGACAAAAAAGTGTTCGTTTATAAATGTTATTGCGTTTTTTATTACCATTAACTGTCATATTAAAATATCCTTAAATTGAGAGCACTACTGGTATATTTGTATACTTGTCGCACATGCCAGACACGCTACTAAAAGATACAGGTATTCCGAACTGGTGAGATGGCTTGGGTCCCGGAAAACTGGATTTTTTGTTAAGGCCCTAGTTTTTTGAAAGTAAGACAATTAGTAAGCCTTAATAAGAGAATAACTACTAAATAGTAGAGTAACAGAATCAAAACTTCTACCGACAAGATGTTTAGTGTGTTTCCTGGGCTCTGGGTGGCAAAAGGGCAGTTGTAGTATATGTCATCACTAATTGTCACAATAGTGGATTGCCAAAACTGTACCATGGAGAAAAAAAAATGTTGCGCAAGGACAAACGAAAAATCCTAATTGTGATGCACAATTATGTTAAACAAAGGCTAAATACCTAATAAACTATGTTAAGTCTTAGCAATATCTAGACTATATTACCGATTGAACCAGTCGCAACTATTTTCCTTCTAACCGTAATTTTATGTCAATGTCAAGTGTAACCAGATTATGACTCTTTACATTCTGACGGCGCAATTGTAACCGATTTATTTAGACATTTAAACATCGTTTACTCGTATTGTACGTTGAATTTTAATTGTAGATAAAGATCTAAAATAACAATAGACTAACTATGTAGATACACAATCACGAAGAAATATTAACCAAATAATGACCGAGCCACTTGACACATACGTTGACTTATTATTATATTTATGACATAAACTTATTCATTAAAATTTTGACCACTGGTGGAGTTCATCATCATCAGCTCATTAAACGTCCTCACCGAGGAGCACGAGCCTACCCGTATAGGGTGATTAGGCCTTAGTCATCCACGCGGGCCCAGTGCGGATTGGACAACTTCACACACAACCTTCGAATCTCTTCGCAGGTTGTGTGTGATGCGTGCATGAAGGTTTCCTCACGATGTTTTCCTTCACCGTAAGAGCGTCGGATAACGTACATATATTTTTAGAAAATTCGAAAACACATTGGTACGTGTCGGGATTTGAACCTCAGCCCTACCGGAGTGGTGGAGTTCACAAGGCTTTATTGGAGACCTTCGTCCCTGAGAGCATAGTGTAGGACTATTACCACGAAACAGAAAGAAGATTTTACAAGATTAATACATGTCGTCGTCAATCGTTGCTTCTAACTGAATAAAGTTGATGTCTTGTTAGATTGCCTGAATTTGTGTTTATTATTTTGTAGATTCAATTATGATTAAGATCTTTTTTGAGATTGATAATTTTTGAAAAATACTGACTTTTTGGTAAAGATATAGCTTAGAATATATTACTGGGTATATATTCTATAAAACTCGCCCGCCATTAAACTCCGATATGGTTATTTTTTATCAGATTGCTCACAGAGCGGGGGTCACTAGTGACTTGGAGAACTGTTCCAGCTAACGATAGAGTCCTCAATCATCATAGTTACAACATTATATTTCTAAACAAAGGTCTTCCCTACTCACGAGATCCCTAGCACACGACATCAATCGGCAACCCGCTTCCTTAATCAGGTCTTCGGACCATCTCGTTGGTAGGATTATTATTCCGTAACGTGAACGCCTCTAGTGGAAGTGGTCAATCCACTTCAACTTACCCTAAATCACCGAATATCAAATCGAAATTACACTACATTGAGCTTGCGTGATCATCCGCAACACGTAATCAGTTCAGAAGGTGGTGTTATCCTCACCATCTATGTCCGCTGCACCGACCACCGCTTCCGGCCTCGGCAAGCGATCAATACAAATCGGGGAACGAACCCGTGACCTCCGCCGTAACTGGGACGCCGCGCACGCGCACCTCCCGCCCGCCCGGTGCATCCGCCGTCACCATTTTGAATTGCTAATATTTCTAAAGGGTGCGAGCTTCTGGGAGATTTTGTGTGTCTATTCCGGATTGACATGTTGATGTGACAGCCTATTTACCGCCAAGTGATCCTTTTCTGGGCACATTTTTTGCGTTAAACATTTATTTTTGTTGATGGTTTTTCGTTACTTTATAAATCAGGTTTTTTTCCCTTTTGAGATTATTTGTGTCCCGGACAGAAGGATCATGGAAGGCTGCAAATGGGGCCAAATAACTGCATTAACAATATACATACTTATAAAGATATATTGTGCCTACGAACACCGTCTTTTCATAGAAGAATCAATTTTATCTTATTATAGCTTTTTGAATAAACCCTTTTCGTTATATAATATATAACATTGTATTTACCTTAAATTTTATCTACAATAAATTCAATCATCTCAAATGATTCATTATTTATAAGAAACTGGCTCTTATTACAAATATAAGGGCTATGGGTCTTGATGCCAATGCTTTACGTAACCTACAAATTAATATGTCCTTGTGTTGTAGGTACTTTTCTACGTATTTGTATCCTTATCCTATTTAACAAATTATAGTCTATGCTACGCCCTATATGTTTACATATACGAATCTTTTTTGTTGTATAACCATAGACTTATCTTCATAAATGAAATCTATAACACTTTTCTAGCTAATAATTGTGTTCAATTAGTTTATATTTATTTATTCAAGGGTTGTGCGTCAAGTCTTCCAATCCGCAACCTCCTGGTGGACGTCTAAGTCCTAATCACCCTTTAGGGGAAGGGTCGTGCCCCTCGGTGGGGACCTTTATGAGCTGATAATGATGAATTAACTAATAACCAGTGACAAAACTGGACTGCCGGTGAATTCGGAAGACTACTAACTTGCTTAGATTTTCCTAATAAAGTAGGTACTTTTTGATAAGTTTCTATCTGGCAACCCTATTAAGAAGCCTTTTATACTATAAGTTACAATAATAGATGAGTGCTAACTTATTTGAAGTGCAATCTATAAGTGGAATTAAATGTTCGATAAATATAAGGCTGTTGTTACCCCACACTGGCCACACTTTTCTCCCGCTCAACTAACTGCTTGACATTTACTTTGAACTCTGATCAATAAGTGCTGGGCGATAGGAGAAGTGTTTTTTGCTGTCAGCATCATTTATGCAATCCAAATACAATAGGATTAATTGTTATGGTATAGGAATTGATTTCTCATGTTCATTCTGCCAACTTGATTATGAAATTTCATTTGTCAAAAATTGAGCTTTGGATTAATGGATTGCAAAATAATAAGCAGTTTTAAAATTATGTAATACTAAAAATATTTTATGTAAATGTATCTAATGTGAAATTTTGTTCTTATAAGATGAGCAAAATATTAAATAAAATAGTATTAAATACTTTAAATTGTTCATGGCGATTCAAGTCAAAACTTATTATAATTATAAAATGAACTTCACGGAATGTATGTTTCGAATGAAAATAATATCTTTGTACCTTATTAATTATAAAAATTAATATTTTTTTCTCGTAAAGTGATAAAATACAATAAATAAACCCAAAATGAGATCTGATATAATGCAGCCCGTTTCATTTACAATATACAGTAGCTTACAGTTCTCCAGCCACGATTAAGATATCAAAACCGTAAATTAAGGTTTTACCATCATACTACGTAATTTGCTAAACTATATCAGTCACACCTTGCACTCGCGTTGACAGACGCAACAAACAAAGCGCAGAGTGCACCGCTGACATTTTAGTGCATTTAAACACCGCGTTGGCACAGGAGCCGGCGCTCATGAAGGTAAAGGCCGCATTACCGACAATTACTTGCCTCAAATTTCGGGCGCACTCCGCTGCTCTGTTGCAATGCCAAGGCGACTGCCAAAAGCGTGAGGTCGCCGCCCAATGTCAGGGGCCTCAGGAATTTTCGAATGTCATCTTCTACAGCAATTGTCTGTTGAAAAACATTTGAACTCGTGTGCAAGCCGTTGTTGAGATTTATTAAGAATAACGCTTAATGGAAAGCGTTATAAGAGTGGTTCAATCGCGTATATGGAAGTGACCCTGTCTTTTGGAGTTCAGTGTCGAGAGAATTAGGTATTCGCTACCAGAATAAGTGGAAGTTTCCAGTTTCAAATCGCAAAAAAACCAGACGTAGATGGTCAAAGTCTAGCTGCCTCAAAAAATATGAATTGACAATGGTTTCCGGGGAGTTTTATTGTACGAATAGGTTCTTATATCCAGATCGCCAGCACAGTTTCTGCTTTGCACTTTTTATGGGATTAATTGAAAATATTCATTCATTTGATGCAGGTTGTTATTATGACACAACTTGTTCTATGTCGGAATTATACAAAAAAATCTATTCACACGCAAAATTTGAGACTCTTTATTTGTAAGTTGTATTCCCTAGTGCAACTACCAATGACCATTAATCTTAATATACCCTAATATATTTAGATGAATAGTCGTGATACCTGGCACGTAGTAAACTATCCCTACTAGAACGTACCTCAGTAGTAGCGTAGGTACGCGGGTGATAAACATATCCGTTCTTTAGTGGTCATATTCAAGGCGAGAGCTTACGCGCCCGTGTGAATATTTACTAAATTATGACATTAGCTAAATTACCTTCTACATATAAATAAAATTGGAATGTCTGTTTGTAATATTGAAATAAACTTACTACATGCAGATGAATATATACGATACCTACACCAAAACAACATTTAAAAAAAATTGACTGTGTGTCAGTTTTTTCCGGGTAATATCTGAAACGGCTTGACTGAATTGAACGAGACTTTTTTTGGTAGGTAGCTGATGTAATAAGAAACATCATAGGCTACTTTTATTGTATTAAAAAAAAAAAAATATGATGTACCGCGCGGCGCGCAGCTCAGGTCGCGCATTATTAGGTTATGTTTTATTGCAGGAGAATATCTTATACCACTGGTTTTACCGCAAGGAACAGCTAGTATACCATTAAAACATTGTGTTTGTTAAGTTTGTATTATCTATACTAATATATAAAGCTGAAGAGTTTGTTTGTTTGTTTGAACGCGCTAATCTCAGGAACTACTGGTCCGATTTGAAAAATTCTTTCAGTGTTAGATAGCTTTTATCGAGGAAGGCTATAGGCTATATATCATCACGCTACGAGTAATAGAAGCGGAGCAGTAATGAAGAATGTTTCAAAATCGGGGGTATTTTTTCATACTTGGAGCTTCCGCTGCGTACGCTGCGTAAACGGTTAAAGTTACACAAAAGTCATGTATGAGAGTATTGTTTCCTTTTAAAGGTCTACAAAAAAGTCCGCAACAGCATATGTCTATCTTTTAAGTTTAGCTCACATAACATATTTTTTGCTAAAAAAAATCTGTTATTGACCCCGAAACCTTTAAAGTTGGAGGGAGGGGAAATCCTATGTATAGTGATAAATGAAAGTACCATGTTGACCCGAATTTAATGCGAGCGAAGCCGCGGGCAAAAGCTAGTTTATAAATAAAAACAATATTCGGGCACTTACACCCACCGTATTTGAGATGTTACGAACTATGACAGTGTAGTTCGTATATCCATTTTATAATGGAATATAACAAATTCATGATAAATAAATAAATATCCACTGACATTTACACAGCGCCATCCAGCCCCAAGTTAAGGGTGAAGCCTGTATTATGGGTACTAAACAACGGATAAACATACTTATATTCATTTTTGTTTCGTAGATACATACATATTATACATAGAAAACACCCAGATCATTACAAACAGACATGTTCATGCACACAAATGTTTGTACTGCCCGGGGATCGAACCCGGAACCCTTGGTATTGCAGCCGACCTCTCAACCGCAACACCAAATGGATCGTTAAAATGATATAGATGATAAGAAATAAAAAAAAAAATAGTGCGAGAGTTACTAGGAAAACATAAATAAGAGCTGTTAACGCAAAATTTACCACTAGGGTTTAAAAGGACTGGTGACAAGTAAAATAACTGCGTGAGAAAAACTATCATCAACACCCATACAAATTTAATCGCCTTGTACAGAAACATTTTCGAAAACGGATACTTTGCTGTAAGTTATAAAGTTTATAATTGCTAAATGTGTTATGAAATCATTCATCATTATTTCCATCTTAAGGTTCACCATGTGTTACTATCTTCGCGGGATAGCACAATTAAGGCCAAATTTGGTGTAACTACTTACTTAAATATATATTAAACATTATTTATATATATATACTCCACCTATATATTTTTATATATCCGTAGATTAAGTGTCTTCATATTAATGTGAAACCTAAAAATATGAACTGCTTTTATTGACATTTAATTATACCTTAGTCACAAAAGCCAGTAAACATATATAGAAAATCTGCCCTGGATGTCTAAGGCCTGTGCACCCTATACGGGTATGCTCGTGGCCCTCGGTGAGGACATGTAATGAGCTGATGATGATGATACTACAATACTCGTAGCAGATGGCTACGAGGCTTAGCGGTCTTCAGAAGATTAATGTCGCGTAAAGCTTGTGGTCCTTGACTGGGACCACAATACATTTTCTAACTCATGACGTAAAAATATCAAATCGCCATATTCAGTAATTTCTCTGTCTATACCTTTAATCCGAAACAGTAAATACAAAAGCATAACGGTTTTGGCGGGTGAAATTTGTGTGATTGAGGTGTCTACGAACTTATACTTCCCTACAACACCGTAATATTTTTTGTTGTATCTTTGCCTCATACATATTAGCGCACTAATTTTAAATCTATGCTACCTTCATAAAATCATCAAAATAAACCGAAAATCTAACCATTTCGCGGCTGTTTACTAATCTATTCAGTCTTACTCCATTCAGTTTTACCATCTCATTTTACAAACAAAACGGACTGCCGGCACATAGATCAACAAAAGCCGAAGGTTACACACACGTGGGTGGCCTATTGATTTGTCGTAGCGTTTCATTACACAGTACAATATGACAGTGACAGTGGTCTGTCCCCCCTTTGACCTATTTTCAGGTCCCTTCTAGCGGCGTGACGCAACCACGGACATGTATATCGGATGCTACCCAGAAAGCTGCGGACTGCTAACATTTTTCGGGAGAACTCACGACTATGAGCTATTTTTAAACCACTTAATAGTTTTTATTTAGTGACATAAAAACATGGCGTAGGACACGTGCCTACCGGTTAGTGGACCGACCATTATGAAACATTGCAGGATTGACCAGGATATCTGGAGCAAAATGAGGGAATAATGTTTAGCTGTGGACTGTGAAAAGTTGAAGAGAAAGGAAAAGGTTACACAAAACTTGCCTACTCAAATATTTTTTAGTGACAAATAAACCATATCGCGGATACGAAAAATATGCATACCTTACTGAGATCAAACATGGGACACTTTTGTACAGCTAACCTACAAAGGCCTAGTCCTACGCTTTGCAATGACTAAATAAATATTTAAAATAATATCTTTATTTATTTCCAAGCTCTATAGTTTCTGTAGACATAGATCACGTCCGGCGAATCCTCACTAACTACGCCGATTGTTTTGGACTCGACTCCAAAACAATCGTACGTACTAACGACGGAGACCCTTTCAATAAATTGCACGTTTATTCCAGTATAAGGAGGTTTTCCCTAACTGTTACTTAATATTAAGATCATAATATAAACTGTTCAAATTTGAATAAAGTAAAAGGTACTTTAACTTTAATTACTTTTCCTAAATAAGCAGTTATATAAAATACGTCAAAATGCTTCTATACGTTAATAATTAATTAACTTACGCTAGTGTTTTGTTATGATTTGTGTTTTGTCATATTTGAATCTCAACTTTATACTACACATTTAACCAAGCATCGGAAATAACCTCCACACAATCTATCTATCAACCTATATTACTATTTTCGTATCGAACAAAACAATTCCGTTTGCGTACCGCCGAAAATAACCTCCAAATAATCTAAACAAGGCGGCCATATTTGATTGTGGGCGAGCGTCGCTACGGCGGCGGCAACGGCGTCGTCGTCATGGCAACGCTGCAGCCACGACGCACCGACCTAGTTTCCTGGCCCGACCACCCAAATGTTAATGACCTCCAAAACCCAGGTCGAAGTTCACGCGTTACACGAGTTAGGGTGTAGCTCTACGTACCCCTATAGATGACTTTTTACGGGTCACACCATGTATTGATCCGCTGTAAATTTGAGATGGAATCTAGGTTAAATCGGGTCAATCTAAGATGTTTGGACGGCGCGGACGCTTCGGAATTGTATTATGGTTCTTCGTGTCAAATTGATATTGATGGAGTGAGTTATGTAAACAACTTGTATTTGAGGAAATATTTCTTTTGATATGGCTTACAAAATGGCGCTTCAATTAAGAAACATAAAAGCATCAATGTATAGTCATTACAATAATGATTGAGTTCTCATTTTAATTGTTAGGCTGGAACAATTAGTGTCTTGGTATTCACAGCTGTTATTTTAGTTAGGGATTAGAAAAAGTTTAAAGCTAGAACTTTTCCATCCCTTGTTTTGATTTTTTGTTAATCCTTTTCATACATTCTTGTTGGTTTACTTTCACATCATCATTAGCTCATTAAACGTCCCCACCAAGGGCACAAGCTTACCCGTATAATGTGTTTTAGACCTTAGTCGTCCACGCGGGCCCAGTGCGAATTGGCCGACTACACGCACAACCTTTGAAACTCTTCGCAGGCGTGCGCAGGTTTCCTCACGATGTTTTCCTTCACCGTGAGAGCGTCGGATAACGTGCATATAATTAGTATAATAGTACAGAGCGTCGGTGGCTCAATGGTGTGGACTGTCGCCTCCCGATCGGGTGGGCGTAGGTTCAAATCCCGCCACGTACCAATGTGTTTTCGAATATTCGAAATTATATGTTACTTTCACAAATAATAATTAATTATGTAAAGGTACTAACTGCCTGAGCCTGACTGAGCTTAGATCGATGCGTGATTCGATGCCATAGCAGGTTGAATCACCTGATCGTCTGAAAAATAAGAAGAATTTGCGCTTCTGCAAGCACTTGATGCATTCGGTTCTATCTTACTATAATAGTCGTTAAAACTTACTAATCTTCATTTGGCCCGCGTGGTCGTTTATGGGCCTTAGAAAGACCTGGGCCTTGGAGTGGGAGGTTATAGGCTGGTTCGTGATATTCGGCAAAGTATTATAAGCACGTTAACTCCGCGTTTAAAGCACTCACCTATAGCAGTATTATCTAAATGACTGCATACAAGGCTATGCATGTGTACTAGCTAGGCGAATTCCTATCGCATTAGTAAACGCGAGTGCAGCATGCAACCAAAGGGAAACAGTTAATATTTTTAGCTCATTAAATCTATGGATCTGCCTAGACCGAGTCATCATAGTTATGCGTGTAATTAAACTGTTTTAGTAGCATTTGTGGCGCAATGGGAATTATTTAATATAAATTAATTTAAGTACCAACTTTCATTTGAAAATATTTTTTTTTACTTAAAGGCCTCTCTAATGAATTCATTATAAACAAATATATACGAGGGTAGTAGAGGTACTTTAAAGGTATTTTTATATTATACACCGAAATGAATTTCTAAGAGGTAAAATAATTTTGATTTTCTCATTACATTGAACCGGAAAATAAACTAAAGTGGAACTCAAACGAAAATCGGGGACATTTATTAAAATGATTTTTGCAGGGTCTGTTTTTACGAGAATAAATAAATGATGTGCTACTCATCCGCGTAATTGTCCGCGGCAAAGTTCTGTCTATCGCCTCGATTATTCAGAATTTTCATATGACATAGTAGCATGCTCGCGCTTTTAATTTATACTCTTTCCGCGACTCGTTAAGGTCAAAAATTAAATGACTATTTACATTTATTATATATAAATGAATGTTATAAAATAACAATAACTTATGTACGTGCAGTGCAGCTCGGGTATTTTTAAGTCAACGTTTTTTGTTTTCGTGTATCTAAGTAGGTACTAAATAATTTACTCTCAAAATAATATACGCTCTAGCACACTAATTTTATATAACCGTAGTACTAGTAGAATACTGGTTGTATGGAGTCTATCATTGGATAGTTTATGTGCATCGAACATGCAAACTACTGGTTGGGTTGGGCATCCTGTCAATAACGTACCAAGTATTAATGTCGGTCCAAGTATTAAAAACAAATTAGCTTACAATAATTTTCCGCAAATGAAGTATGAAACTGTTTGTTTAATGTTATATGTTAAACGTTATTTATTGTATTTGCTTAAAGAAGTTAAGAATTTCAAAGCTTAAATCTAAACCAAATACGTGGTGCGGTGATTTACGAAAACCGATTTAAGGTCCGGGAAACTTTCCTCATTCAGCCTCGAACCTCTAACCGCCAACAGTGACCTTCCACAAGTCTTCAGACCTTAGCTTCGGTCCGGCGGATATCCTACGCTACATTTGCCTAGATGCAGTTTTCAATCCAGAACTCGTCTACTCAAACAGCCATTGGTAACGGAAAGTATTTGAAATAAGAAAACAATAGGCCGGCAACGCATTTCAGTGCCCTCTGGTACTGCAAATGTACATGGGCGGCGGTGTCATTTACCATCAGATGAGCCATTTGCTCGTTTGCCTGATATAGGATAAAAAAAAATACGTTGTTGACAACGGATTCACACATACTAAGACTATTATATTAAAATATTAGACAGTGAAGAGCTAACTGTGGCTGTGGGTGTGTGGTTGTCGTTTTCTGCTGAGTCGTGATAATAAAATATTTTCGGAAATTTTATCTATAACTATAGTAGATAAATTTGAAAGATATACATTTCTATATTTGCGAGTACATTTGTACATATCTAGAGCGTGTTTCCTCATGCTCAATTAAGACCTCCACGTCACACGAGTTCCAACGATAGCGAGTTGCAGTGTGTGTGCATGTGTCCTTTAACGAGCGGCACTTGGCTTGTGTACAGGGCACGGGCGGGGGCGGGGGCGGCGTCTATTCCTAACGCGAAACTAGGCCGGCCGCCGACACCGGTTGTGTGGGCTAAGTTACTAGCGATATGCTTATAGCGTGTTCAAACGAGAGTAACTAAAACATCTAACTGCTACAGGAGAGAGTTCGAGAAAATAAATAAATTGTGATATGAACATTTTTCCTGCAGACATAGGATTATCCGATGGTAAGTGACGCCGCCGTAATAATATCTGACCTTATAAATTTCTTTTTTTGTATTTCATTGATACTAAGTGTTTTTTATGATACTAAGTAATCTAAATGGGTAGGTTCAACATCGAAAAGCAGTTTTCTCGACGAATTCACTTAGGATGAGCAGCGTTCGGAAAGTTTGAGGAGGTCTTTTCGTCTAAAATACCTCAGTGTCTGATGCCAGTTATAACGAAGCGAAACGTGGTTGCTGTCTAAGGGCCTCTTAAACAGGGTTATGGTTGCTCAGCATGCCATGGAGAGGACTATGTTAGGTATTTCCCTATGCGATAAGTAATCCGAGGAGGATATCCGTAGGAGGACTGGGGTGATCGATATAGCCCCTGCCTTGGATAGTACGTAATTTATCACTGTATATTTACATACGCTTGCAAACCTGCTCCCGCTACAGCGTGTGAAACACGTCTGCTTTTTGAGTCCAGACACAAACGTGCCAGTTTAAAAATTAATTCTAAGAAAAGGGGCTCAGGAATCAAGATCTATGTCACATGCGTTTGGCTCAAATATCAAATTCTCTTCCTGAAACTGTCTTTGGAATTATATTGAGTAACTAGATGATTGAAGTTTCATATTGGAAGTCAGTTCATGTAATTAGCTTGACATGACGATGCATCTGATTACATTCACCTACAAATCATAGTCATGAATAACACAACAATATTCAAATTGATATTTTTTGCTTGTTAAGTTATTAAATTTCTACTATGTTTCGGAATTGCCATTTAAATCTTAATTCCTAGACCTTAGAAATGTTAACATAATGCATTAAAAATGATAGATATATCTACTTCAAATTGTGTTGAAGTATTAAAATTCTTATTTTAGACTACTGTGAGTAACTAAATCAATCAATCAAATAATACATTAGCCTTGAATCGTCCTTTGATATTTTTTCTTTAAAAATCCTCGTTTCCATATCAGAACCTCTAAGGTTGTTATCGGGGTCTCATCACCACCATTTTTCTGAAGATACTGTAGCGGGGCAAGTATCTTGAGAAGAGTTTCGCCAATTAATAGCCTATTTCACAACGGTTCCGAGAAAAGCAATTGATCACATGTGATAAGTGATGATTACCCATCAATCAAGGCCTTCCTTATAGTAACAAAATTCTATGAATATATTTTTCAATACAGATTTTTCGTAGAGGATATAGTCATGCTTATATGTATCTATAAATCTATGCTAAAAAGTCAACAGAGTACACTGAACGCATTAGAGTCGCTGTGGTAACCTTAGCGCAGATGGCCTTAACACAAGAAGACTGCGCGGGCGCAAGCACGTACTCATTTTATTATTAACCTGTTATGATGTACTGCAATCCTAGATAACGAAGTGATATTCTCACACACGGGTTCATTAGGACACCATGTTTTCCACGACTTTTTGGTAAAACTGTGAAGGCAATCAGCAAACCACAACGTCCATTCAAAATGAAAAAATAAGTTTTACATTTCCTGGCTCTTGGTGTCTTATTTCAAATAGGTCATTGTTATATTGCCTAGTTTATATTATTATACCATGAATGAAGTATTGGTAATTGAGAGAATTTAATCAGACTAGTTAGTATAAAAAAAGTATTTATTACAGTAAATATTATTGTCTGCCCGAATCTTTATCATGAAGTAACGACTGATTTAGCTAAAAAGAGAGTTCCAGGTTGGCTGTTCGTAAACCCTTTGTGTGTATTAACGCATTTGCTTGTATTGTTCTGAGTGTTTCTTTTATAGGTATATGTATATAAAAAAATGCATGAATGAAGTAGTACGAGCTTTACATGCTCAATGCAATGCAAAAAAAATTTTCAATCATTCATTTTAAAAAACATTTATGATAAATCTATTTAGTATAAGGTTGTCATAAAAACGTTCCATTATATGAGTATAATAATAGGTCGATTAGATACCAATGATAAAAAATTTACACAGTATATATATTTCCTCATAAAAGACGCGATGACGTTAATTTCATCTTTAGTATTTAGGCCTTAAACGTAGTTTTCGGGTCATACTTGAATAATTATTAGTATGTCGATCTCTAACCCCTAGGTGAAAAAGCCGGCATCTCAACTAATAACACCACATGGGTCATCTAATTATTGCATAATAATGATACTAATCTACCAAATCCAAATGTTGTGTTAGTCGGTTTACCGCTTATAAGTAAAAAAACGGTAGAGGTAGTACCTTATTCTCATAATGACAAAGACCCTGGCTACCATACCAAAAGGTCGTGGGTGTGTGTATGATGATTATGAACATTTGTGCTGGGTTCATGGATTTTTATGAATTCAAGTACATTAACTTGACAATACCGACGTAGAATAGGTTAGTTATGTTATCTAAAGTTGAGCTGTTTGTAAAGAGGTTAAGGAAATACAAGTGCTGCTATTTGAAGTCTCGCACAAGGTACTTCAAAATGGTTGCCATAAGCGCAACACTTCCGCATCCATTAAAGTTTTCGGATGATCTATCGTCCGCACGAGATCCAACGAGACTGAAACACATTTGGCTTACACTTTAGAAAGTGAGTCTTTGTTTTCACTTTAGTGGTAATTTATAGTAATGAGGAGAAATCATTGTACACCATTTTGTGAATTGCACGAAAACGTCGCTGGCCACGATCCAAACAAAGTTGTTAATTTAAGCTTTTATTAATGAAGCTATCGCTTTAAATCCATATATTACTACAAACGTGCATTGTTATAACATTAAAGAGGAGTAATTCAAAGATACCATTTTTAAAGTTTATTTTGGATTGAAAAAGTCAAAATAAACTTTCCATTTCCACACTTACAACAATACAGGTAGGAATCCAAATTCAAATAACAAATTTCCAATTTAAAGTTATTATAATACTTAGTATCCTATTCAACCTATCACAGTCCACTGCTGGACATAGGTCTCCCCCATTTCGCGCCAGATATCCCGGTCCTCCGCTTTCCTCATCCAGCCTCCACCAGCGACCTTTCGCAAGTCGTCGTCAGGATAATACTTAGTAAATACCACCTACCGTCTTCAAAGCACACTAATTAAAAACTGTAATTCCTTGAATAAATTAAGGAGGTTGAAGTTCATCGGTGGACTCTATGGATGATGACGATTTATATTGAGGAAGATATTGAACTGTTGGTGAAAATATCCCTTCATGCTATTGTTTGTGAAATATAAATAAGTTTTAAAATAAACTGTGTTTCAAGCAAAAAGCTAAGATGCAGATTACCTATTAATTGCAAGCAAATGAATGCAGACGTCAAAACCTTGGCGACTGCAGCGACTACACTTTCACTTAGCATCAGAATCGCTATGTCAAACCTTCCTGTTAGTCAACATAAGCATAATTAATCTAGGAATTATGTAGCGACTCTTGCGAAATACAAGGTAAACCTGTATTTCTCGATACCAAGATAACACGATACTGAATTAATTCAGAAAAATTATGTAGATACAATTGACAGTAAGTTCTCTAAACTTATATTGTACTGATTATAACGGTCAAATGTTCGTACTAAAAAGTTTTTTTAGAAATATTATTTATCCATTTATTATACATTTTGTGTCTTTTTTCTTATTTTGTGAATGTTTTATTAAATGTCATCCAACGTTCATCCATCGAAAAGCATACCTGCATACTTTTTGTTTTAAAATAAAATAAATATCATACATTTAACACCAATACAAATAGACACGTTAATGCATAGCAACGTGCAAATAAGGCCAATTTTCTTATATTTTCATAAACTTAAAAAACTTATACTTATTTTTAAAAATATTATTTTACAATGCGTATCACTGATAACCAAACAAAGCGACTCGCACACAACTGTTATTACGGTTTCTCTTTGTAACCCTTTCTGTGTCATCTTATCGCGAAAATCCTTTAGTTTTTAGACTAAGATAAAACAAACAGTGTCACGGTCGGTTGTCGATCTCCTAATTTGATGGTCATGTGCTTATCATATTTGTGTGTGATACCGTTTGAAGGCAAAGTGATATCAACACAAAAACCCAAAAAATATATGAAAGTTAATCTGATTTACTTTACATGTATAGTCAGGATTAATTAAAAATAATATTTTTTCATATTAATACGATTAAATAATAATATTATATATAGTCATTTTATTAATTACTAGAATTACTAGAATATTTTTATGTGTTTGATTAGTAATTAAGGATATAAATTAAGGTATGATTTTTAATGAATGTCGAAGAAGTGATCTCTGACTATTTTTTTAAGAAAAAGTTCAATGGTATGATGGAAACTATGATTATTGATTACATTATTTATTATGATTATATTATTTATTATATTATAAATAGATAACTAATATTTACAAAAATAGGGAATGATTATTTTAAAAACATAAGTGACCAGCCCACTGCCACTTCAGCAAGTTGAAGTGACAGTGGGCTGGTCACTTATGTCGCAGAACCGATGGCCGTTGGAGCAGACGAGTTCTGGAGTGGAGACCGCGTCTCGGCAAGCGTAGCGTAGGACGCCCTCCGGCCCGATGGACCGACGACTTGCGAAAGGTCGCTGGTGAAGGCTGGATGAGGAAAGCGGAGGACCGGGATATCTGGCGCAAAATGGGGGAGACCTATGTCCAGCAGTGGACTGCGATAGGTTGAATAGGATTTTAAAATAAAATATTTTTTTGTAACGTGGTTCTGCAAGTTACAAAGAAATGTCTAATAAGCTTCTAAATATAGCTTCGAACCCTTGGAGTACTAAATCGTAACCAAAATAACATAGATCGTGACATTGACTAGCAACGTGTCGGATCGAAAGTATCATGCTCGACATCACAATGTTCATTTTGCAAATTCGTTTATCGAGGTCACGGTCTAGAGTGCGAACTTGTCCGAATTTTACTGGGAGTTTAAAGAGAGCTACCGAACTTGCCCTACTGACTGGGGCGGATGATATAAATATAATACGTAGGCCCACCGCTCTTTAGCAGTGGTCGTATACAACGACGTCCCTCACCGCGCACATTTACGTTGCCAAATATTTATTCGTCGTATTCTTTATTGAAGACTTACCTAGTTTTGTGCCGGAATTCTAAGTAGTAGCAAGTTCAGTTTCAATGATAGCTAAGCTGTGTGTAAGAAGAATATTGGCTATATATATAATGTACAGGAACATCAGGACGCCCATCTGATGAGTAAGTGATACGCCCTACTATGACAGAGTGGCAGTGAAGAATAATTTACAACATTTTTATATTATTTCTTTATTCAAAAAGTACACGTTATAACAAAAACTATGCTTTCTGCAAAACTGTGCACAGATCTGAGTGTTGGGCTGATAAGGAGAATGACGAAAGACGATTGCATGCAAACGAAATGAAAATGTTGAGATGGATGTGTGGTGTTACGAGAATGGATAGGATACGAAATGAGTATGTAAGAGGAAGCCTGGAAGTGTCACCAGTGACTGAAAAGTTGAGAGGAAATCGATTAGCTTGGTATGGACATGTCATGATGAGGGATGAATGGCGAAGCAAGTGTTGAATCTGCATGTGGATGGATACGTAAAAAGAGGTTGACCAAAGAAAAGATGGATGGATTGTGTAAAGATGGATATGAGTTTGAAGGGGGGATGCGTGAATGACACAGCTGATACAGACGAATGGAAGAAAAAACTTACTGCAGCGACCCCAAATAATGGGCAAAGGAATGATGAGGGGTATATTTTAAGGCGTCTTGGCAAGCGTAGCGTAGAGAGTAGCAAATTGAGGCGACTTATGTGCAGCAGTGGACTGCGATAGGTTGAAGAGAGAGGGGTATATTTGTATCAGGAAATAAGTATATCATACCATTGTTCTAGTTCACTCTTGAACTTAGGTTTCTTCTTTCATTGATGAAGGGCTTACACCGTTATCCACCACTGGCCAGTGCGCGCTGGCAAAGGCCAACACCTCGTTTTTTGTTCAACAGGATGTACCATGAGCCTATGGTTGCTTTTGTCCAGTTAAGTGTTGATTAGGACCCCTTTTAGCCTAATATGTAGTATATGGGCATTGTCCACTAAAACACCATTAATAATTCGAAACCAAATCTTGACTTTTATTTCATTACCTCACAAGTTAGCAAGTACACTATAATCTGTATGATTATTGATATTTCCCTCTAGTTGCAGTAGTCCGGTTGTTAGTTCGGTTGACCGGATTTATAAAAAAATGTGATTATTAACCGAACTGTTACTACTAAATAAGTAGCAATAGTCCGGTGCTCAGTTCGAACCGACTATTGCAACTAAAAAGTTGCAGTAGTCCGGTCAACCGAACTAACAACCGAACTACTGCAACTAGAGGGATATTTCATTCAAATATCCACTCATTCTCACACTCACAGCGCCATCTAGCCCTAAGTTAATCGTGAAGCTTGTATTACGGGTATTAAACAACGGATAAAAGTATTCATATACTTTTTTTGTAAATATAATGTTTACAACTGCCCGGGGATCGAACCCTGAACCCTTATCGGCTGAGACGTCAGCCATTACACCAGATGGATCTTAGACGTAGTAATTTAAACAAAACCACGTGCTTTGAAAAGCCGCAATTTATTTGGCATCTAAAGGGTTTGTATTAAGTTGATTTCCGAACAACGGTGAAGGCCATTACTGACAAACAGCAAAAATTCCATCAGAAAAAATATGGTGAGCCCAACGGTTGGTGGGTCGGCTTACATCACCCCCAACATTTGAAAGACAAGGGCACGACATTGTTACAAACGTTGTACCAGAAATTAACGTTTTGAATATTCAAACGAAAGTTTCCAATTTTCTAGGTCAATGGTTTACTGACGCATCACGCATGAAGTCAAATTCACATGTGTGTCAGTACTTGTTAAAATTAACAAAGGTTTTGCGGTATTTTTAATTTTAACAATATTGACGAGGTCAAAAGTGTTTTTTTATGCTATAGCTGTAGGGGGCAAATGTAAATATAGTTGTGGTGTTTGGTTTCATGCGACATTTCCAAATCAGGATATAATTAGTATGGCTTTTGTTTCTATAAAGTCATATTTGGCAATATTGTGATTTCTCTATAATAGTAAAAGCTAGTAAGTTAGCTTTGCTCATGTGAGTGCATTGTTAGCAGATAGAGAATAATTTTTAAGTTGAATGCCAGTAATCCAGAAAATTTGTGTCTGGCGCCTTAAGGCGGCTTTGGCGCTCAAAGGTTTAAACTTGTGCATTTTCACAATTTAAGCATTATTATCAAAAATGTCTTTACACTAGTACTTTAAAGATATAGATCCCGAACCTTATTATTAGTATTATATTGACAATATAATCGTAATAATAAGCTTCATTTTCCCTACACAGCATGGATATGGCGAGATTAAGCCGTATATTTTATTATTTTAGATGGGCTTGCTCTTGAGCACAGACTATCCTAGCGGAAAAGACATGCTCTAAGGCGGAGCGTGCTTGCTTAGACAAAGTCTATTCATTCGTTTTTTGAATGCCACAGGGTTGCATGTGCCGGAAACACAGACAGGCAGATCATTCCATTGATTGTAGTACGTAGAATGAAAGAAGACGCGAAACACAAAATATATACAATATAATGACTAGCTGAAATGATAAAAAAAAGAATACCACGTCACCTGCTTTTGACGTTGTCAACTGTTTTCTATCAAA
>PQWD01006809.1:0-10343 GCA_019425675.1 Leucinodes orbonalis | reverse complement strand
TGCTTAGTAATTGATATGGACTATAATGGCATAAACAAATAAAACAATGTTTAACAAATTAAACATCAAATTTTAAATAGATGTTTTCAGTTATTCATACATATTTTAATGCAATACTGGTAAATTTTAATTTAAGCAGAAAAAACAAATTGTTTGATTTACTTTATGCACTTAACACAGTCTAATTAAACATTTTATAAAATATATCACATATTAGGAGTATTTTAACATGTTCATATGAACTAAAAAGAAAGATTAAATAGATCTAGGTTTAATTATAGTAATAAAAATATATAACAAGACTTTTTACTTACTACACATCATAGTGTCTGCATTTCAAAATATCCGGCCATGGTGTCTCTATTGCTTGCTGCTCAGTACACATTTTTATGTCCATTGTTTTATCACTTATGCTTGTATCCGATTCATTATTTGTACTACTATGCTTTTCAGCATTTGATATTCTATCCATAGAAGAAACTACAGCATTCTCTTGCAGAGAGTTTACAATTCCCAGTTCACTAGGTATGTGAATGAATGAGACCCTTTTTGTAGGTGTTCTAGCATTTTCTTCAGACATGATAGGCTTGTTGTCATCCGTAAAAGCAGGCAAAAAGCAGTAATACTTTTTGAGCATTGTTGCAACATCTGTCTTGAGAACTGTCACTGACGGTGGTGGAAGGACTCCTTGGAGGACTTGCTACAATAATTAATGAAATTATAAGAATTGGTTTAGATATTAATCTTTATCATTACAACAACAGTTATATTCATTACTTGATAAGTTAATAGAAGAGGATATAAAACAGTTTTAATAATGGCTAGTAATAAAACATATTTTGCACTTAATTATGTAGGTCACTGGATTAAATATAATAGTTCATAAAGTAACTGATACAAAATAATACACAAACCTCTAATTTCCGAACCCTTTTCTTATCATGAGCTTCAAAATCTGTAAGGAAGTTCCAGAATGGTTCAGGGGCAGCAGCTGGAACTTCTTCATCCTCATCTGAGAACATATCTGGAGATCTAACCCCACTGTCAAATGAAGCCTCAAGTGATGAGTAGCTTTGTTCTGAATTCCACTTGGCATTGCTACACTCTCCATTGGGCACTCTCTTACCATTATATTCCTCATACTGGGAGTCACCTGTACTCTCTGTTGCTCTGTCCATAGCATTTTTTTCATTTGAACTCTGATCATCAGATGCACTACTTAATCTATTATAATTATAACCTTTCATATCAGAACTTGATCCTATATCATCATTTCTACAAGAATGATTTGAATTTTGGTCATCTGATTTGTAATCCAAATTATCTAAAGCATTCTTTGAGCTTAGTGCAGTTAATGGATCAACTATGGGTTTGAGCTTTAGCACATGTTTTATTGTACCATTGAAAGAGAGTTCACTTATAGGCAGCTTGAATACGTTTTCAGTCGGTCTGACGTCACGGAACATAGGCACACTGTCCACGGCATTGTTGCTATTTTCCATAGTAGAGGTTATAAATATTGGCTGTTTGAATAATTCCGACTTAGAGTCTTCCGACGAAATAGGTAAGTCGGTAGTGTCGAACTTCTCGTTAGTACACCGTTCAGCAGTAGTTGAGGAATTATCTAACAAAGACGCGGCTTGCGGAGTGCACGGAGATTCTATCTTTGTGCAGTTGTCAACATCTAAATATATCTCCTTATCCACGTTATCACAAGCGGCGTTTAGTAAATTATATTCAGGTTCATCCGATTCAAAGTGCTTACCTAACGCGTTTGTTTGGTGAACAGCTGACAAATCAATGTTACCTCTACTATTCGAACTCTCGTAATCGCAATTCAAGGGTGTGGGACGTTCAGTAGGTACGATGTAATTATTTTCTTCTACAAAATTATTTACAACATTGAAACTTCTCAAATATCGCTCGTATAAAGAAAAACTATCGCTCATAGAGAGACAATTTGATTCTTCGAGGGATTCCATTACCGCTTCATTGTGAGTGTCGGTTAAAATGAAATAACCTCCTCTAAAAACATATTACCGATTTGAAAATCATTTCACTTTAAAACAGTTTATGACTGATATTAGAATCCAATTCTCATTAATTTTATTATTACAAGCTAAACGCACCACACATAATGTTTAACACAATACGTCACGCCAATCACGCCATCTTTAGTCTGTGTTACGCCACAGACTATATATATTTTTTTGATAATTTTCCGTAACTTTCCATCGGATTAGAAAAAAATATATACCACGTTTTGTAAAATAATGCAGTCCGATTTTGACCATGTGTTGTTGGTTTTTGTGTGTTCTATACACTAAATATACTATAAACTTCTTATATTCTATATACTTCTTGCCCGAGGCGAACGAGGGAAAGTTAGACGGACGAAGAAAGCTGAAGGGCCTGTCTGCACTATTGTATTTTTCCTCGGAGGGATCGAGTATTCGTCTAATCTAACCACGGGTAACTTCGTGAGTAGTAGATGACGGGTTAAATTATTTTTAACTGTGGCTGAATGAAATTGATCTCTCTGCTTTGATTTTCATAAATTTCTGTCAGAAATAAAAACTTTCAAAATAACATTTTAAAGTGTCCAGTGCTGCCACCTTAGCCCTTTTGAGGCTAGATCAAGCACTTTTTAGTATGAGTAAACTCCTTTTTTAATGATTTAGCCTAAAAAGGCCAATGCAGCTCTTTTTCACTGGCCTGAAAAAAATACCAAAGTACGAAGTATTCGACATGATAACAAGTATTTTTTTGCAATTCCATCGGTCATGAAGACGCTCTGAAAAAACGGCTTCGTGACATGATTATTCCAGCATGTTTATAACAGAAAATCGTTTGATGCTCAATCTAGCCTAATCTAGCCCTTTTCAACTTCTCAAAAAGCCGTATTTGTAAAACTCAGATGGCAACATTGAAAGTGTCATCGGTTTACGATACCCTTACGACAATCTGCCAAGGTTAGTAATAATAAAAAGTGATTATATTTATTTTGAAAAATGTTCTATATACTCATTTTAAAATGTTTTAAAGTAAAAATGTCGATTAATAATATAAATTAACGACAAGTGTAAAGTACAACATAAATTGCAAGTTGTGGTTGCTATAATTACGTTGTTTCATTAAAGACAAATCCGTAGTAAAGAACAGTTTTTAAATGCCGGTAACTTATTTTATTCTTTATTAAACACTTCCAAAATTATTATAAGTATTTATATCCTAAATTTACGGATTACTTTGATGCATATAACTTGTTTGAAAAGTTTCTAAACTACCTCTCAATTTTATTTGCTGAGCATTATTTATATTTGATTACGATATGACTGTATCGAGATAAGATTTTTAATTTAATTTTTAAGTTCCTATAGAGAACATTTTAAATAATACTTATTACTAAGACACTTTGACCATAAAGATGAATATGACCAATAACAAAAAAAAATTGGCCAAGCGTGAGTCTGAATAGCCCGTGGAGGGTTCCGTAGCAGCAAGTAACATAAATAAAATTATTTTTATTTACTAAGGCACCTACTAAAACTTTAATATGAAAAAATAGTGGTTCACTGTTTATGACATATAAAAAAACTATATACCAGAAATTGTTCAAACTAAATTTCATTGTTAGATTTTATGATCATGTACATCACATTTTCTAATTTATCAACCCCATAGTTTAGAAATTAGAGGGGGGGACCTTTTTTCATCTTTGGAAGTGTCTATCGTGCAAACTTGTAAGATCTACAAATTGATACCACACGTGGGTGTGCAATAAAATATTTTGAGTTTCAGTTCAAAATTTAACCCCAAAATATATATGTATTTTTTTAAAGTTTCTTATTATAACCTAATAGTGGTTCACATAATACATATATGTACAAAGTTTGAATAGTGTAGTGCTTATAGTTTCAGACAGACAGACTTGACGAATCTATAAGGGTTCTGTTTTTTGCCATTTGGCTACACAACCCTAAAAATTGTTCTTACTTTTCCTAATTTTTCTAAACACTTCTTATTGATTGCGATAAATAATACAGTATCTATTGATTTCCACATGAAACTCATATTCCAAGGAATAAATTCATATGTTACAAACACAAATAATTTAATGATTTATTAAATTAAAATAGTGACCTGCTTTGCATGTGTGCAAAGGTGATAATTTTAAAATCAGTAATATCCTAAAAAGTAAATGTCAGAAAAATGTTATTGTGGGATAACCATATCAGATAAACATATACCATCCCTGAATTTTCTTAGCCCTTTTTAGTACATTAGTGGACAATACTCAGTACATTATTTTGATAAATCTTGTAGGGTTCAGGTTACATTTGCACTGTATAAGTAAAAAAATAAATTATGACATCACATTAGAATCCTCAAAAATAACAGTATTTCTCTACTATTTAAGGGATATTTATTTACATATAAACCTTCCTCTGAATTACTCTATCTATTAAACAAAACAATATCAAATTCCGTTGCGTAGTTTTGAAGATTTAAGCGCACACAGGGACAGAAAAAGTGACTCTGTTTTATACTATGTAGAGATACATTTTATTGTTGAAATTCACACACTTTTTATTTATAATAATACTTTAAAAATTTATAATTGTTTGGATTAACTTTTACAGTAGGTAAAAATAAATCCAAAAAATCCATGCCTAATAAAAAAAGAGGCTCTGGGGCTCCCTCCTCTCATGGTGTTATACAATCCCAAACTCCTAAATGATGAAAGATTTTGGAGGCTTTGTCCTTCAGTAAGTATTAAGGCTGTAGCAAATGTGGGGGAGAGCCATGCTTTGGCATTAATGGCCAGAGTGATACCACAGCCTCATTGAAATCCCTTGATTTCGCTAAGTAGGTGAGTTTACCAAATCTGTTTCGTTTTCACTCTCCTTTTTAAACAGTATCACTAACCATTAGGTGAACTGTGTGCTCATTTGCCAACATGTGAAATAAAAAAAGAGTATCGGTCGCTCATTGTTTTGAACTGTTGCCTGCCAATCCGTAGGGTGCAGGTTCAAATACCGATGTCTTCGAATTTTCGAAATTATATGTACATTTTGTCCGACGCTCTTATATTGATGGAAAACATCGTGAGGAAACCTGTGCAAAGATTCAAGGGTTTTGCGTGAAGTCAGCCAATTCACACACAGAGCCGGCGTGGACGACTAAGGCTTATATACCCTTTACAGGTAGACTCGTTCCTCCAGATGGCGATATACGCGTATATAAGCTGATGATAAAAAGTGTATTATATATCTCAAACATTACCAATTGTGACCTTGGTTACGTATTGGCAAGATCTTTTATGTTTTTTAAATATTTTATGGTCTCCAAGTCCAGCAACTATCCAATCGAAGATTGGTCTTTGGATGGGTAATTGAAAAATATGGGTATCTATGTTTCAGAAGGCATGATAAGCTTTGATCCCTGTTATCCCTACTGTTAAGTCTTTACAAGACTTTTAAATCATCAATCACACATAATCCAATATATACTTGTTAAACTACCACTTTGCATAGGGCTTGGTTTGTGAGTTATGGCTATGTATATCTACGAATATAATGCTACATATCTATGAAGGTTATTTAGCCATGCTTTGTGAGAATGCCTATGGATCTAATAGGCTAGTTAATTTATTGATTTGAGTAGTAGTTCTTAATTAGATTGTTGTCCTACTCGTACCTTGTGAAATGACCTAACTTAAATTCATTTTATTACTTTTATATTTAAGTCGGTGATTATTTATAATATTAAAATGGCAAAAGTTTGTTTCCTTGTGTATTTGTTACTACTTCACTTTTAAACGGCTAAATTGATTTCTATAAAGTTTTTTAAGGAGTTAGCTGACCCCCTGGATTAATACATGGGTTACGGTTTGACTGCGAGAAAAGTTCCCCGTATCACTCTTGTTACTAGCAGTTGTTTCGCGCGCAGTTAAAACCGCGAGGAACAGCTTGTAATTCAATAAATGTTTCTATAATAATGTATCGATTAGAAGTTATACCTATCAATATTGTGTGGCGCAGGTTTCGCTTTATGTAAATTAGACATGTTTCTTAACCAACATGCCCTTTTTCATTCATCTCTTTTTAATTTCTCTTTTAAATGAAACTTGTTGACGAAATATATAGAAATTATTTCGTGATGCCATACATTTCGTTTATACAATAAATAAAGAAAATCATCAATTAATAAGGTAAACAGAATTAGTATGATTGACAAGGTGTATATTGCATTTATTGAGATATGACACGTATTTGTCTGGAGGTCTCAACCATATCTGCCTATGATTGCACGACCTCTGCCCTTAACTTATCGAAGGTATAAGAAGTCTAAATGGTATATTTATTCTCGAATCGTAGCTGCTGGCGTCGTGTCGCATCAAACTTAGATAACATTGCATTGTGTTGATTGCTATGCGCACAAAATGTGAATGGTGCTCATTTGGACTCAATATTGTTTGATTAAAGGTCACTTTCTTCCTTGACAATATTATCACACAATATTCACACAGTAGGATATAAAAAATAATAATTTGTGTTGTGTTGGTTTTAATGAATCTGATTTGAGTGTTAAAGGTATGTACCTTCCTATGATTTAAAACCTTTAATATTATACAAATTTTATGGTAAGACCATTAAAAGTTTCATAAGTAATTTGGTCGTGGTTTTGATAAATTCTGCATAAGGCTGGTTTGATGTATGGTATGAAGATAGCTACGTAGTTATTATATAGGCTTTAGTTACCGAATACAGAATTCATTGCGCCTACATTGTATTGTGATTTAAATTCGTATTGACCAAACTAGTATGACCATTGTATGCAATGCGAATTCAATGTTTTCTTTACAAAGTTGCACATAACCAAAGCAAATATTACCGGTTATTTGTGATATTTCCATATTTCCATTCATTAGTTATAATCATTTGTATATGCACGTCGCCTTATTATAGATATTGATAACAGTTTCATTAATTTCACGCAAATTAATGTGTCGACTCATAAATAGTGTTATTTATAAACGCCAACACATACCACGATTTTAGCATACTCATACCTAAGTATAAAGGTTTTGTGCCAATTAACCAATTGATTGGCGAAGTATCTCCAATGAAATCGGTCTCAGGTTAGAGTTTAATTATGTGCCGATAGTACTTAAATTGCGGGTAATAATTTTATTACGAACGAATATTGTAAAGTTGATTCGCACACTTATAAGTATTTTCTGTTAAATTGACTCAAATGTAGCAAATGTTGTGATTATCATGGTTCTCGGTCTGTTCTGCTTATATTATTATATTGATGTGAACGCTCCTGGCTTATCACAAGTATTCTTAGCCACGAAAGCAAGAAAAAATTAATTAGCAAAGGCTGGAGTTAACGGCCTTTTAGAGCCATTATTCTCGCAAGATGTGACCGCAAAAGGAAACTACAACACTGCAAGGACTCTATATTCTACTGGCAAAAACACCAGAGCTGGCTTATTGTATCGCAAGTAAGAGCCTACTTGTGAAGCAAATTACTGTGAATGAAAATGAAAAATGTTTGTTCAGTTTAGGTCCTTACAGAACACTTATGAAAGTCAAATGAAGCTACCAATGGTTCGGATGGTAGTTTTCTACTAAGAAGAAACAAGCAAGAAACTCTGTAGTCTCTCTTTTTTAAAAAGTGTGTTTTGCACAGAATCATATTATAAGTTACCACAATAATTATATAAAGCAAATTATATTCACAATTTTTATCATATTAAGTATTAGTAAAAATATAATTAAAAAGATAGAGTAAGAAATATAAAGATGCCATCAAGAGCACCGAGAAAAATATAACCGGGCACTGTTGGCTGAGAAAATGAAACTTAGTCTACATACACTAAGTTTCTTGCAAGTACCGAAGCCGGTGAAATAGGTTTGAGTTTGAATGGCACCTTTAATCTACTATAAGTATTTTTAATATAATTGTACCCATTACTTTGTATACGTAACTGCTTACAACAGCTATCTGACAGTGAAAGTTAAAAGATAAAATATTGCATTCCTATTTACACAAACGTCCATACATAAAGGTAATAGACATAGTGCATATGCATAGTACCTAATATGTGGTTATTATATTACAAAACCCTTTTGGTTCATTAGGTCCAATTTATCAGCTACTCCAATATTATTTGTTTGTATAGATATGTCATAATTAGTAATATCGTATCCTTATCTGCTTCGGTTTAAGAGATACGGAGACGGAACTTGTATAGGACAATTTACATAGTTTATGGCACACTATTCCAGATATGGAGCTGATGTCGTTAGCGAAGGAAGTCCTCCAGAACGTTGCTGAGTACGTGGCCAGCTATCGTGTGGGCCAGAGCGCCCTGCGGTACCTCGACCGCGGGCTTTGGGTCGTCGAGAAGTGCGCCCGTTGGGCCGTCCCGCCACCGTGTAATATAATTTTTATTTTCTTTAACCTAATCGATATAAGTCTCTTCCATTTTGCGCCAGATATCCCGGTCCTCCGCTTTCCCCATCCAGTCTCCACCAGCGATCTTTCGAAAGACGTCGGTCTATCGGGTCGGAATGCGTACTACGCTGTGCTTCCCAAGACGCAATCTTCTCTCCAGAACTAACTTCGGGTCTCTCTAAGGAACAAAACAAGAAATGATCTTGTCCATAAGAGATCTAAAGTTACCGACATATCGCCGGATTAGCAAGTTTAAGGCAGTGGGTCGGTCACGTAGGTCGCATAACCGATGGCCGTTGGAGCAGACGATTTCTGGAGTAGAGACCGCCTCTTGGCAAGCGTAGTGTAGGAAGAAGTCTAAGAAATATTAATATTTAACTAGGTAACTATCTATTCAACCTATCACAGTCCACTGCTCGTACTAATAAATTGATACTCTATATAAGATGCATTCGAAAAATGCAATAAATATTTTGATGACCTTCCAAAAATAAAGACTGAATCATCATCATCAGCTCATTAAACGTCCCCACCGAGGGGCACGAGCCGACCCGTAAAGGGTGTTTAGGCCTTAGTCGTCCACGCGGGCCCAGTACGGGTTGGACGACTTCACGCATAACTTTTGAATTTCTTTGCAACCGTCCGCAGATTTTCTAGCGATGTTTTCCTTCATCGTACTGCGTATACTCGAACTCCCTGTAATTCCATGCAGACTGTTTATCATAATTGTTTGTTCGTATTCTTCCAGTGGACCAAGATGACCGGCCACAGCCAGAGCTGGTGCGGCCTCTACCCTGGGTGTTCTTCTTGGCGCTGCTCATCATGCTGCGTATCACTCGGGAGTCGATATCGCTCATCAACCTCATTATGGGGAAACCACCTTTGAGATCTGCCGACGTGGTACGTTTTTTCTTTTTACACAGGTACATAAGTATAGAAATATATATCACAAACTATGTGAATCTTTATTAGTTTCCTTAAGGAAGATCAATATGTATTGAGCTTTTTATTTATTTATTAATAAAACTTCCTATTTATATTTTGCTTGCAACAATTATATTACTAGCTTTTGCCCGTGGCTTCGCACGGGTTATGTTCGAGTGCATGTACCGTAATTTAGCTTCCTGACCTAAATTGCGAAAAGACCCGTATAAAATTTTATCCACGTTTTTACCGAGTTGATGAGATGAGATTCTTAAATAAATGACGCACGAATTTTTTGACAATGACAAAAAGTCCGAATACCAATATCTAATAAATTGCGGATTATTCCTACAAACTTCTACCCCACATGATAGGGAAGTGGGGAGTTAGGAAGAGACAAAAAGTAGCTTAATATCACTCGTCATCCCGTCAACTAACCTCACTTTTAAAAAATCATGACTCTGTTGCTTCGTTTTTCCGTGAACGACGGACAAACAAACGGACACACTTTCCCATTTTTAGTATTTCTAAGTAAAAAAAAAAGTTTTCGTGCGACAATACCCGCGCCGCGCCAGAAAAAATGTAGCAATAAAAAATCTTAATCCGATCACAGGTAACGTACGTGCAAAGTAAAAGGCGGTACCTCCGTACGCTGAAATACCAGGGTAGCCGCGTGATGAGGGCCCGCGCCGCAGCGCCATCTTGGGCCGCGCTATTACGGCCTGCCCTCTGTATGCGGCCCACGACAACTGCCGATGACGACCAATGCCTGGTCAGTATACAACACTTATACGCCGATAGGCTTTGAAGAAAACTTACTCCTTTTTTTGGAACACAAGTTTTGCGTTTCTGTGTTTCGGCATGAAGACACTTGTAGCCAATGATGTAAAAAAGTATGGATTCGTGATATGCTAACAAAACAATCGAAAAAAGTGTTCCGAATGCAATAC
>PQWD01006808.1:18453-47775 GCA_019425675.1 Leucinodes orbonalis | reverse complement strand
TTTTAAAATTAGCGGAATTAGGGCACAGGACACTTTATAGCATAAAAAGCAACAAAATACTTTAGGAAGGTCCCGCCGAGGTGCGTGACCCGTGCCGGACTATTACTGCGTGCTCTCATTCGACGGGGTCGTCACCCCACTTCGGGGTGGCATTTTGGCGAGGGTTATTGCACCCCATCAATCATACACATAATAATGTTATGTGAGCTCAATTGAGTATTTGACTCGTAATAACTGAGGCTCGTAGGTTGACAAGTGGTTACAATGATAAAAGACATCTAGCAGGTGCTGTTTAGTAGTAGATTGATATTGATATTTTCAAATGTATATCTAATATACATGTATATATGTATTAGTTTAGCGATTCAAAGGGGTAACGCTGCCAGTGTCTTCGGAACTTTACCAAAGGGGGGTTCTTTTAATTATTTTATTTAGTTATTATATTTTTTTTATATTTTAGTTATAATATTTAATTTTTAAGGTTTTTAGTTGTTAGTATTGATTAATTATTATTATTATTTGTTAATATCTAGGTTACTTAAACTTTGTGATTAATTAATTAAATAATATTTATTTATTTCTATGTGAACATGCACTATTAACATGTTAATATACATGTATTAGATATACATTACAAAAGTTAACCGTGTGACCGCCGTGTTTCGGTAGAACTGTATCACAAATCAGCGTGAAACAATCCTATATATTGTGCCGAGTGAGTAAGATTACCGGATATCCTAAGCCCCTTTTCCACTCTCTTTCTTTTCACCTCTTCATTTTTAAAGGTTGGTAAAAAACATTTTGCGCGTTCAGATTTTCGAGTGCTTTGAGTGGCGGTATGTCTTACCATCAGGTTAATATTATACCATCGACGTATATTTTTTTATACGTGCATGTGTTAGGGGTCTTCGAAGTTGGTAATAAAAGATGGTAAAGTGGACTGTATGAATTATTGTTATACCTAAGAAAAAAAAATTATATATTTTACGGTAGTCTGGTTAGCTTACGTGAATTATCATTGTGTTGATATAATAAGATGGTAATCCTAAGTTTCCAAGCCACGGCCATCATAAATAGCAGCTATGATGGAATACTTAACGTACTTAGTCTCTGAAGCCTTTAGTCAAAGTCATAGCGTAGTTAAACGTATCGCACACTTGCCTAAATTATTTAGGGGTGCTTTTTAGGGTTTCGTAGCCAAATGGCAAAAAACGGAACTCTGTCCGTCCGTCCGTTCGAATATCGCAATCCCTACACTATTCAAACTTTGTACGTATTCTGTAACCGCTGTTAGTTTTTAATAAAAGTGAGAAAAATAATTAATTATTAGGTTCCCCATACATTCAACTGAAATTATATATTTTTTTACATCGTACCGTTGCCGTCACCCCGAGTGGGGTATCAAGTATAGAGCTTAAAAATGATAATAATCCAGGTTTTTATACTATTTTTTTTATAAATTAAATAGTTTGCGCGAGAGACACTTCCAAAGTTGAAATAAAAATTGTGTCCCCACAGCCTAAGAGCTATGGGGTTGATAAAATAAAAAAATATATGATGTACATTACGCATAAAAGCAGGGTACACGAATTTAGTTTGAACCATTCTGGTGTGTGGTTTTTTTTATCGTCTTAATACGGTGAACCGGCACATTGTCTTCATATTAAAGCTGTAGTAGGTGCCAAGTAAAAAAAAAAACTTTATTTTGGGTTACTTGCTGCTGCGGAACCCTCCACGGGCGATTCCGACTCGCGCTTGGCTAATTTTTTTTATTATTACTACGGTCTTATTTTATCAACTGGGAAAAGTTCCAAGGATATCCTGCCCGATTATTTCAGTACACATGGGTTCCCTGTAACTTTGCTAAGTAGCATTCTGGGATACGAAAGTCATACGTTCACCTGACAGGGTCAACCCTAAGTTCTTTATTCGATGTGTGTCGTTATAGGACTTTTCAGGGTGCTATTGGGTGTATTAAATTAAATCTTTTTCTAAAGTAAATATTATATTCGTTTAGAATTTAATAGTAGCAATGTAAAGGTCCATGGCGTTGTAATAAAACACATTATTAACATAAGGTTTCATACGTTAATGAAACACATAAAATGTTTGTTTTCGTTACAGAAAGTAATAAAATAATAAATCATAATGAAAGCCCTAAGCTAAGTATCCCGTAAGCAGCATAGCGTGCCGGTGGCCAAGTTATGGTATAAACAGCCCGCGGCCTGTAAGTGCAACGCTCCCGTCACGCGAGCGGTCAAAATCCGACGCGATGCCGATTTGACCGGGCATACTAGGGTTGTCACAATATTTTACATGTTTGGAGAAAGTACTTTTACTTTTTTTCTTGTTGTCAATATATGAACTGAGGTATAAACAACTTTTCCGTTACAGAGAGATCTGAAAGATAATGCGTAGGCCATAGACGTTATATTTTTTATACGTCCACTGCGTAGGCGTAGTCGAAGCTATTTAACGCATCTATTTGAAATCTGACAAGTAGGTATATTCATTCCGAGTTTACTCGAGGAACTTAGAGAGGTTTCTTATGACTATACTTTGTACTTTCCTATGACACACTTGAAACATAGTGAGCAAAACCACAGATAAAAATAAAAATATATATCAAGGTTAAAATATTCGCAGGAACGTTAAAATTATATATTATATTGTGAAACTTTTTGAATTGATTCTTTGCCATTTTCCTATTCTTTTCCTTTTCCTTATATTTAAAGTATTTTTAAAATGTTATCTTGAAAACTTTCCAAGAAATCTATTGCATTTTGCACCCCTGTCCAAAACGTTCTTTTCTGTTTCTTGAAAAGAAAAATTTGCATTCAAAATTGGAACGCGAATGGCACGAGCGCCCGCGGCGGCGCTACTGAGCAATCGACGCGCACGCGTTCATCTTTGTAATTACCGTAATTTCGATACATGCTAATGCGCTCATTTCGGAAACACAATAGTTTGCGGTTAGGGCTACAGGCTAGATTGTAATGAGAGGAAGTAAGCTTTTATTCATTTATAACTAACAAGATCCGTTTTATATCACCTTTTTTTGTGCAGAGAAAATTTCAACAACCTGTTTACTCCAGAGCTGATGTTTTAAGATTTGAGTCTATATAAGAGATTTTGAAGTCTTATATGATTTACCACAGATTATTTGTTGACAAAAATTGTACTTAATTAGCCATTCATAGTAGGTTTGAATCTGACTAAGGGATCTAAATTCCAAAGTCAAAGTTACAAAAATGCACGTGTGAGTAATACCTATGGATAAAGATTTTTATAACAAAACTATCTAATATATTAAAGTTTCTGCTTAGTTTATCGTTGATTCCTTCTTTGTTGAAGCAATTTTCCAAAGTTGCGTTGTAGATTGAAATTTGGCACAATGGTTATAAATAAATCATTTAGATGAATATTTTGATAGGGTCTTATTGCGACTAATTTTCATTAGAGACATCTTTGATAAAAATTAAGGTGATACAAAGCCATTACCAAACTTTATTGTAGCTTATCTAATAGTGATCATGACGTGCAAAATTTTCAACTCCTTAACATCTCCTTAATAATAATTAGTAGATCGAAAGATTTTTTTTTCATTATGAACATTGAAATTTATTTTCAAAACTAAACTGAATGCTTGGTATAAGGATTTAGTACTGAATACTTGACAAAAAGGAATCAACTATCTTCCTGATACAGCGTGTTAAAAAATGAGAAGTTGCGACAAAATTGTGTATTCACACGGTTGTTTGACATTTGGCATACGACGCTGCAAGCGATACCCGTCAGCGGCTGCCAATTGCCTCTGAAATGTGTATACCGAAACATTGTCCACTTCTTACGTGTTTTGGCTAAAATACCTTTCCAGACCGTTTGCCCAAAGGACCCTACTCTTAATGTTCTAATAATTGCATAGCTTTAAAGAAAAAGAAATGCTTCGAATATAATATATTTATATGAGCACTGCAATGGATTAGCGGATGAGCAAAAGGGTGTTATTATCCCTTTACAAGCGAACTCCACGATTATCGCCTGCAGAACTTAGTGCAAATTAATTGGATCATACCAAAAAGGGCCCTTTACGTACGATGATGTATCTTGTAATATTCCCGTCTTAAAGCCGGTAAGCTTCTGAATATCAAGTTGTACCATTACATGCATTGTTTGTGATGCTTCATGCAAGTATGTCATTAAGCGGCCGCGTCCGTAAGTGGCGAGACGCATTTACTCTCGCTGCGAACGAGGCGCGGGTAACGAGCCAATTTGTATCAATGCGTAGATCACTGGCCATAGCGAACATCGGATTTCAAAGCGGCCGCCGATGCCGCACCTGCTTAAGCCTAAATATCGCATAATAAGTCCTTTACTATGAACCGTATTTTAACAATTGACCACTTAAGGCGCAAAGAATAAGGTTGCTTTTTTATCTGACTTAAGATTATATTTTTATGACATACTGGATTGTATCAAACGATTTTCAGCCGCAAACCGCGGAATGCGCGGCGCGCGATGCAGTTACAGCGAAGTAAGGAAACTATTTTTTATTTTATGTCCGCTGACGCTTATTTATCTGAAATGATATCGCTTAAGGCACTCGCGCTTTTGCGTTAACCTTTCGAAGGTAAATAGATATAAATGATAGTGGACTAAATAATTACGATTCCCGAAGCCGCGATGCGCGACGGTTACACGTAGTAGCCTTAGCGGCATTTGCAAGGGGCTGAATAGTATTTTCCAATACTAAAAGATAAATATTCCAACCACAGACATCGGAATGTATTAGGAAATCTATGATTCCAACAAACATGTGAACAACCGTCCTGTACACTTATAAAAAAAAAAAAATCTTTGGTGTTAGTGGTGGTTTTTATCACCGACTTCAAAAAAGGAGGAGGTTACTCAATTCAACCGTATAAATATTTAAGCTCAAACGTACTGTTAATATCACAGACATGCGAATTGGGAAATCTGTGGTTAATATCTAGGTAAGACACACACCTAAAATGGCTTTTTAGGGTTCCGTAGCCAAATGGCAAAAAACTTATAGATTCGTCAAGTCTGTCTGTCTGTCCGTCCGCTTGTATGTCACACCCTTTTTTCTCCGAAACTATAAGCATTACACTATTAAACTTTGTAAGTATATGTATTCTGTGAACCGCTATTAGGTTTTGAGAAGAAACTTGAAAAATAATAACATATTTTGGGGTTCCCCATACATTGAACTGAAACTCGAATTTATATTTTCATCGCACCCCCCCGTGTGGGGTATCCATGTGTAGCTCTTGGAAAATGATATCGAGGTTTCTTAAATATTTTTTTTATAAATTGATTTATTTCCAAAGGTGAAAAAAGTGTGTCCCCTCCCCTCTAATTTCTACACTATGGGATTGATAAAATCAAAAATAATATATGATGTACATGACCATGAAATCTAACAACGAAATTTAGTTCGAACGATTGAACTAGAGTGTAGTTTTTTTGATACGTCATAAACGGTGATCCACTATTTTTCTCATATTAAAGCTGTAGTAGGTGCCTAAGTTAATAAAAATAATTTATTTTATGTTACTTCCTGCTGCGGAACCCTCCACGGGCGAGTCTGACTCGAGCTTGGCCAATTTTTTAAATTGTTAACTTACATATTTCAATAAAGTATCAAAATAATATTCCAATTAATAAATGATTTTAGCATCAAACATATCACTGCCTATTGCGGCTGAAATTTGTAACAAGGAAAAGATATGATAGATTATAATAGGTATTGCATATTGGGTATGAGTATAATAGCTGGATGCACCGGTATAGTTTACCTAAACGCTTCGGTATTGTGAGAAAAAGCCAATTGCTCAGCTATGCGACAGTGAATTGTTCTAATAAAACAATACTGTTTGATTTCAATCAGCTGGACTGATGCTGAGGGTTAGTCACCGGTGGGGCATCCACAACACGCCATACAATGGATATGCCACTATTTAGATTGAGTCAGTGACACGAGTTGAGTTAGGAGTATGGATTGTATTTGATTGGATTTATTTCATATGATCCCCTTTTCTTTTACCCTCTTCCAATATAATATAATGTTATTTATTCGGAGTACTGAGAGTCCATGAGCGGAGGTATTTCTTAAAATCAGGGGAACCGTCTTCTTGTTTGCCTATCTATGAAATAAAATAAAGATATTTTTATATTTTAATTATAAAATGCAATGGTGACTAGACTACTCGTATTTACATAAACTCATTGACGCGGGATGATTTGATGCTTTCGTGAGACAAAAGCGCGGGTCAAGCGATCTCATTTATGGAACGAATTCAATAATTGGAACGCATGAATTAATGGAACACCAGTTTGTATATTTTATTACCTTCCGTGTTAGTAATACCTAATCACAACCATATGTGTAACTGTTGGTTATTCCCAATAAATAAAATAAAATGAAATAAAATATAGGTAGGTATTATGAACTACTGCTATTTTGATTTAGTTACCTGTTTCATTTGAATGGGTGCACATATCAACATATTAGCATTTAAATAGAATCATTAGGTATACCTACAAAAAAAGGTCTAAAACTACTTCAACCAAAACTACAATTATTGTTTCTCCCTATTGAAGGGTTTGACGGGAACACATAATTAAATATGAAGACAATAGTTGGTGTAAAAGTTAAATTCAAGTATAAGTTATTTTATTTATCTTGTCTAACTTTACCTTAAATCAAATAATTGATGATATTGAATGTTTGGTTCTAAAGAACCTTTAAATTTGACATCTATATATGAGCGCGCTAATTCTAAATCTATGGCATTACTATAGGCGACATTTGTCATTCATCATCAATTGGGTGGTTGGTAAAGGTCTTTGCTAATTTAATCCGGAGATAATATTATAGAAAATTTGCTTATTTTTATAACTGTCGAAGGCTACCCAAATCACGATTATCGCCGAATTTAGAATTAACTGCCCACCTATCGAATTATTATACCTGAAATAAAATACAAAAATATCGCGTTCTAAATTAGGTGGACCAAGTAATTAAGTTGGACAGTTCCCCTTGTGTTTTGGAAATTATTATGTCTAGTCAATTGGGCATCTCTTAATACGGAGTTGCCAACACATGGGCCTAAACTATTTTGTTGTCTGTGATTTTTTTAATAACGATTAAAATATTCACCCACGGATTTTAGATTAAAATGGAAAGTGATGTCACCGGGCGTCGCGGTGTATGTAACAATACATGTTTTGATGCGACTTTAGATAACATCGCGAAAGAGAGTGTGTAGGTATAACAAAAGGTCCTTTGTAAGGTATATTCTAAATAAAAAAAATGCCTCGGCGCGCTAAGTCGGCGTCTACACGGGTGTCTTTTTGTATAGTAATGGTATTTTATTATTAAGACTTATAACTGAATATTATTCTCATATTGGTACGTAAATAATAGAATAACTTTTTAGATTTAATTGAGTTAAACTTCAAAATAGAAGAAAACTACCTTGAATACTTCTTTACAATGTGGGATATAAAACACTTTTATGTATTTGGAAATTCTTGATTCTCTATAGCAAAGGTTTTCTTTAAATTTCAGATAATTCTGTAATTGTATAGAATAGTATTTTTGCTTAAATATTTTTCTGTAACATACCATAATACTAGGATATTGCCTAAAGGTTTACACGTTTTAATAATTATTTTTGGAAATTTATCCATAATCGTCGCACAATAATCCAATAGAAAAATAAATTATAGTAAACAACATGCAACAGATTTGATATAGGTCCAAATTTAAAATAGTGCAGGATAAATAGTGAAAAGCCTATCAAGCGAGACGGGATGCGCGCGCGCACCGAAGTCGTACAAGGCGTCGCGTGTGTCAGCATCCTTACTAAACTTTGTTTCTATGCAAATGCGTATCTCGTGCCGGCGACAGGTGACGTGCGGCACCCTTAATTGTTTTTTGTAATAATATTCAAATATTATGACGTTTTTTTCCATTGGGGGTTTTTGTTGGGCGCGGGTGGCGGTCCAGGTGGTCCCAGAAAAAGTGCCTTTTTTCAAGGCAACAGCTTGCGGAGCCGCACGTAACCGTGAAACCCGCGAGTGCACTGAATTGATTTACTAACGACGGGGAGTGATATTAAAATATCTTAAGAGAGCTTATGTGAAGTTAATAATTAAAACGCTAATTGATTCCTTTGTTTCCAAAATGGTATGGGTAAATGGTATGGGTTCTGAAAAATATAATTTTAGAAATCTTACGGTTACAGTGACAGACAGTGAGATTATTTCAAATTATTTCAAAGGTTATTCAGAATATGCATTCGACAGGCTTAAGGCAACACATGTATGTGTTTAGCGACAGCTGTATGCTTTATGAAGAACACCTAACTCTAGTATCTAGTGTACTTATTACAAATAGATATATTTTATTTTATTTTATTCGGAACACCAACAGCACTAATACAGTTTGTTGAATTACAATTAGAAGTACAAGTTATGTCTAAGCTATTTATAGATATTCGCAAATTATTCCTAAATACACATACGTTACGGTAACTATGACAAGCCAGTGAGAAAATCTAAAAAATTAAAATAAAGAATTAAAAAATACATTTCAAAAAATTCTGTAGCAAATATCTTAGCCACATTCACAGGTTTAAATTGGAACATATCAAACTTTCCATGAGTTTTTGAGAAATTATTAAGTGATATACTTGCTCGTACAAAAAAGGAGTTGCACCTATAATTCCTTTTTTTACTTAGGTATTGCAAGAGGTAATGGCCGTCTAGTCGAGAATTTACGTGGAACAGATACGTTAATCAGCAGTAAAAGTTAGGACAATCTATCATACCGTTAGCAATTTTTAATAAGTATGCGATATCACGTACTTGTCGCCGTTTTTCTAGGGGCAAAAAATGGTACCTTTGACATCTAGTCCAATATCCGTGTTCTTTTTTACCGCATTTAAACTGTAGATATCTTAGAAATCTTTTTTGAATTTATTCTATGCGGGACACATACACATATCTACAACACAGTCAACTGAAGTTTCCATATCATTTATAAAGATTTAGTTAGAATATTTTTATAGAACACTTAATGTATTTGTATGCAATTAATAAACAATTTGTGCGCATATAACATATAAATATTATCCTGCCTGGGTCCTGAATTCATGCAAAAAACGTGGCGTCAACCGGGGACAATAACACTATAATATTGATCAGCTATTCCATGTATTTCAGGAACTCGCCTGTAATCAAAGTTTCTTGAAGTGGATATTTATTGCGGTCATTATTAACAGACGTAGACCGCAGTGACGTCCACAAACATGCGGGCGTCATTCAATGCATAATGACATCATTAAATAAAATAGGCTTTAATTCTTTTCAATGAGAACAGGAAATATGGCATTGTTTGCAATTTAAATGTCATATATTTACGTAAATATGTTTGTTTTCCTTCAAGCTATTTCAGTCTGCAGCAGGATATATGGACGTTTGTTGCATTTTGTACTATTAAGTGCATAAAGAATAAATAAATAAAAATTGCATTCGTTAAGAAATATGATTGACATAGAAAGAAATACGAGTATAATCTAATGTAACACTAATTTTTGGTCTGCTCTTGGCGTTTAGGCCATACTAGTCGCTCGAAGTACAAAAGCGGGGTTGTAAAAAACACACAGTGTTGCCACCTTAGACGTTTTCTAGCTAGGTCTAGCACTTTTTGTATAGGTGAACCCCTTTTTTAACGCTTTAGCCCGAAAGGGGCAATCTAGCTGTTTTTTACTGTCTTGAAAGTATTACCTAATTATAAAGTTATCGACATGCTAACAAGTACTTTTTTGCTATTTCATCAATTATGATGACGTTTTTTTAGCCGGTCTTAAAAAAACGGCTTCATGACATGGTTATTTCAGCATTTTAAGAAATGAAAATCTTTTGATACTCAATCTAGCCCTATCTAGGCCTTTTTAACTTCTCAAAAAGCCCTGTTTCTAAAACTAAGGTGCCAACACTGATAACACATTTTCATTGTGTGTTTGCTAACTATCAGTGTTATCAATCCAACGAGACCCTCCCTGGGAGGCGCGAGAACCACCTGTCTATATTGTGCTCTCATCAGGCAATCGCAATTACTATGCATCTCTTATATGTACAGCATTTAGTTTTATAATAAATGCTTACACTGCATAAGTTTGAGCCCTTGCTAAAATTATATATTTTAAAATATCGACGGCTTATTACCGCTAAAAATATTTTGAGTGCTGCCAAATATTAATAGAAGGAACAGAAAGAATAAATTCAGTATAGGTATAACAGATATTGTGGAAGGACTATTACTGAAGCTATATTTTAAAAGATACGGGATTAAATACGATTTTACAATAATAGCATTTCTTTTGCTTTGCAAATTCACAACGAATAACACATGTCATTTTTCCCAGAGTTGTTAGCTGCGAGAAATGTATAAAGAGTTCTTGCAATTTGCATAATACTCAATATCTTATAAACTTATATATTCAAATAATACTACATCAAAAGATAAAATTGAATTAGTTAATAAATAAAATCTAAATATATTCATCATCATCAGCTCATTTAATGTCCCACCGAGGGCACGAGCCTACCCGTATAATTAGGTCGTCCACGCGGGCCCAGTGCGGATTGGACGACTTCACACACAACCTTCGAATCTCTTCGCAGGCGTGCATGAAGGTTTCCTCACGATGTTTTCCTTTCCGTAAGAGCGTCGGATAACGTACATATATTTTTCGAAAATTCGAAAATACATTGGTACGTGTCGGGATTTGAACCTCAGCCTTCCCGGTAGGAAGGCGACAGTCCACACCACTGAGCCACCGACGCTCTAAATATATTACTATAACATTACAATACTCGTAGTTTAAGTAGATGAATTGACTGTCGATTTACATAGAAGTGCTAGACAACTACTTCCAGTAGTTTATTACTATAATTTATTATTTATTTGTCAATTACCATATAAAAATGAAATGTAATTGCTTATTAAATCCCGTTGAAAAACCATTAAGGTTTGTAGTGACGTCAGTTTGAAAATAACAAACTAAATTTTTTTAGTTATTTTTAAGTCGCGTCACTACAAACCTTAATATTTTTTTACCTAGTTTGAAAGCAACATTCGTAGAGTCGTTACAGTCTACCGTTGTAGTTCATTGCTGGACAATTGCCTTACTCATGTTACACACAGATATTTCATCCTACTCTATGCTTGTCCCGACTTATCAGGCGTCAAACTAGATATATTTTCGGCGGCCCATCTGATGGAAAACGGTAACCACCGCTCATGGGCAACTGCATAGCCGAGGGAAAAGCCATGCCTGGGAGGGCGCCGCCTTTCAAGAGCAATGGGCTCTTTTGATACCTACTACTACTAGATATTGCGGATAAATACATGACCTCGCCGTCAACCTCATAATCAAAAATGTACCTGGTCTTATATTTTTGTCAAAAAACTTATACTTAAGGTTTGCCTGCATTTGTGTTTCCCACCAAGTAAAACTGAACTAAAAAATAAACCCATTGCATTGTTAAAGAGTTCGTGCACCCTAAAACAAGTCTGGTAATTTGTGTGTGTACTGGGTCACAGCTTAGGATCTGGAGTGGACCGATTTTTATCTCCTAATTGGGGGGCTCGCGTTGAATCCTTCATTAGGGGCAGGCGGCGGGGGCGGAGTGCGAGGACAATGGCGCCCCCCCGCGGTATTGTGCTGGTGCTACGCTTCTCAAAGTGTTTTTTCTGCAAAACATTTTAGTCATCATTCGGGAAAATAATATTTTATATATATTTTGGAAGATTTACAGTTTTAATAGTGCCTACTACGCTAAAATACAACAATATGGTACGAGTTTACTAGAGTACTAATAATTACAAATCTCCAAATATGAAGTATGACACAAAAGACAAGCACTTTTAACAAAGTTAAAACACATTTAGACATTTTTGTTACTAAATCAAAAAATATATTTTTTACAATTGAAAAAATAGTGCTTCAGTGGTTTGGACTATTGATAAAGAAATACCCGAGAAAACTTTCCAGTAAAATCCTTTTACAACAAGTAATTCGACGTATAAATATAATATGTTACAAACACTGAAATGTCTGAGTAGTTTAAGAATATGGATTTTTATGAAATGTTGGTTTGTAAGGTCCATGTGGCCGAGTTTTGGAAGCTGTGCGCTAATGTATGCGCGTGCGCCACGCAGCCGACAGCGCCCAGCGGGCAAGACGCCACAACACAAACATTTCAACGCATCTAATTTATTGTCGTGTGGCGATGCGCCGCGGCACGCAAAAAATATCGGGTTAAGGGCCAGTTCTTGGGGAGATAACACGATTATGTCATGTTATCTCTGAAACATGTTTTATATTAAATTGTTGTTAAGTACTTTGCGTAATTATTACCAGGTTGATAAAATACTGATAGTTAAATTTTTATTTAATGGAATTTTTTGACAATATTATTTAACAAACGTCCACGTATTAGATAGCGCGTACAAATCGTAGAGACTAGGAGAAGTAAATATTTTTTGTTGTAAAGTAGGTTACGCACTTCCTTAACTTTTCCGCTTTATTATGCTTAACTAGCTGATATTGTCGCAAATCTCCAAAGGAAGTAAAAACACGATATTTAACACGTGTTTAATGAACACTACTTGTACTAAATGTACCTTTTAAAGTCCATTTGTCTACTTTCTGCGGATTGGGAGTTTAGCCACTAGATTGCTTCTTCCATCAACATCTGTTACTGGAATTTTAAAATTCATTTTCGCTATTACTTTTTTCCAAGTACCTATATTTTAAAATTTGACAACCATAAATAATTGAACAGCGTCGAAAAGCATTTGTATTATATATTATGGCAAAAGCTTGTCACGTAATAAGTGTCACTAAAACAGGTGACCAGTCAGTGAGCTGATATGACTAACGTAAGCGCGGCGCCCGATCCGATGCGGGACGGCGGATTGTAAAAGGTTTGTTCGCTACTTGCTGGAGCCTCCACGGGCAAGTGACATTAGTTGGATCTCGAAATGGAATAACAAAATTAGACATCAAATGAGAAGTATAAAATTGAATCACTATGATCATGTAGAGTTAACTGGTTACCCGTGCTGTAGGACTGATAGTAGTTGGAACAGCAGACGAGTTCTTGTCTGTAAACCATATCGTGAGTAAAACCACTTAGAATGTAGTTACCATGGACTGAGTGAAATCTTAGCGGTCAAAGTATTGAGGAAAGCGCAGGACTAGAATACATATAGGTGTGTAAAATGGGCAGACTTTACCTAGCAGTATTTTCGTGCATTTGTGGAAAGCTATGCTTATACCAGTGTGACATCTTGACCGGAGTGATACCGCGGCGAATATAAGGAACCTATAAATGACTTAAAATCATAAAAATTGGAGTGCGTTAGGTTGAAGCAAATTTGATTATGCGAAAAGATTAATAAAATTAGTATTCATTATAATATTATTTTTAACGTTTTAAACACTTGCCAGTAAAATTAATCAGTTGGTATATTTTCCGTTCCATAACGCGCAACGAAATGACACCTTAAACCGGATTGAATATAGGAATAATCCTGACGGAGGATGACTCAGTCGTCGAGGCAATTCTGAATATTATTATATGTAAAGTAGTTGGTGTTCCGAGAGCGCTATACAATTAGTAACATTTATTAGAACAACGATTGTATGGGCACCACATAAAAAACACGCATCGCATTAACACGTTTTTCGACTGTCATTTAGAATATTTAAACTAGTATAGGTGACAATACTTTTTTCATTTGAATGATTCAGCGAGATTTACGTTAAATATTTTCTTTTCATTACCCTAATAGTGTTAAGTCTCGGGGCCAGTTGCACATTTACAACGGCACTTAGTTAAATTTTTGTCAAAAATTGAAAATGCGAGTTTTATTAAGGAGATAAAAGAGCGTTACGACCATACTAATACATTCAACTTATTTTTGGGGACTGATGCAAACAAATTCAAAGTTATATAAATATGGTGCAAAAAATTCATGAATCAATTTACCGTCATACAAACCATTTTCATTGCGCCATATTAATGAAATCGCAAATATGAATAGATTTCGAAATCAATATATAGGTATAATTGTATGTTTATGTTAATGTTAAATTGCGACGACCTTTTAGGGTCCATATGTTTCACAACCAAATAATGTAAGATCTTATGGAATTTATATGTGATGCAATGAAAAATAAATGAAATGAAATATTGACTTCCTAAATGAAATGATTTTTTCCTATAGTAGATAATATGAAGTATATATGTTCAACAAAATACATGTAATTATTTTCTAGTACGCATATTTTTAATATGATACATATCGAAATGTGGTTTTAGATGGAAAACTCTATTTATTTAATATATAACATTATTGTACATTTATTAACAGGCTCAAAAGAGTAGAGTTAGTCGTAAGGTGCATCTATGACTACGTCGCTATGTTAGATCCTGACATTTTATAGTTTTGATTTTCTCCAAGTTTCAACCCCACGTAGGCGACAAACCTAATAAACAATTATTTTTTCTTAATTACTCAGTGTTTCTATACATTCTGTAGAAGAATTGCAATACCGTAGTAGCAGAGCGTCAACAAAGAACTCGATTGTTCCGACCACGTTATATCCTGGTAAGCTGAGGCCACCCACTGCCGGTGCACCCTCGCTCTGCTCCTCAATTGGTAGCTGGCAAAAACTGCATTTGCATAGACTGGTAGATGCGCGCCGCGATAGCGGCCGCCGCGTCCTACTGGTATGCGCTCCGAAATCTCTGGATACGGTAGTTTATCGAAATTCATTTTATTGAGATTCATCGTGCCCTCACGGAGGGGCATGAGCTTATCCGTACAAGGTAAGTTAAGGGTGTATAGGCCTTAGTCGTCCACGCAGGCCCAGTGCGGATTGGCTGACTTCACGCGCTACCTTTGAAGAGATGTAGACGTGCACAGGTTTCTTCACGATGATTTCCTTCCCCGTAAGAGCGTCAAATAAACGTAGGATGTATACTTTTGAAAAATAGAAAAGGCATTGATACGTGGCGGGAATAACCTTTACAGCTTTATCGGGCATGCGGCGAGCGCATATGCCTCTCAGCCTATGCTAGTACCTAGTTCTTTGTTCCTTTAGGTCTAAGGTACCCATCTACGTATGTGCTCAGCGTCTGTGGGATGCGCTCACACGGCTCTCGATCGCGGGCGACTTGACAAATGCCGATGCCACCCACCGCACGCACGACCGCATACGATCCAATAAATACGACTTACAATTTATACCTCCGCGTTTTTTTATTTATTTCACTCAATTCCGTACACTGATGTCTTAATTCTGCGCCACACGTGCAACTATAGACACGGTTATGTATTTAATTACATCTCTTGCAGTGATTTAAAAAGAGAGCTCCGATCCGATCAATCAAATATGTTGTTTATTGTAATAGAATTTATGTGTACTCTATTTTAAAATTCATATAGAGTATCTTGTGAAACTGCTAGGATATGAAAATAATACTATAGAACTAACAGATTTAACGTTCTAGAAAACGCGCTTGTTTAGTGTACGTGGGCTACACTGAAATTTTTAAAACCAGGCACTTAAAAACAATATAATAATAAATATATTTTATTTATAACACTGAGTATATAATTTAATCGTTTGTCATTTGTTTTACGGTTTGGCGGCAAAATCAAATTAGTCTGTATAACGTTCTCCTTAAAATTAGTGCAACCACGTTTAAACTCATTAAGCCAGTTGTAAACAGTAACACAAGACGGAGCTTCATCGTGAAAGGCCAATCGTAGTCTTGTTGACTTAGATGACATCTAGAGTCATAAAAAATCATCGACGACACGAGAAATTTTTCGTGCGATATAACTAGAATAGCCGTAGGAGAACTAGAGCCCACAGGATTAGTAAGTTGAAGTGGTAACGGTCAGGGTACATTGTGCGTAGGACCGGCCATCGCCGATGGGGCGGAAAGGTTCTCGAGTAGCGCCCACGTAACGGATAATGAAGCGTAGGCCTACCTCCAGCCAGATGGACGAATGACCTGATCAAGGTGGCGGACAGCACATAGAAGTCAACTGCAAGGAATCGGCCCGCGTGGAAATTATTAGGGGAGGTCTTCGTTCAACAGTGGACATATTAGGCTGTAATGATGATGATGATGATACAATGAAATGTTTGTTTACTAATCATATTCCGTATACCTACTGCAATTGTGGTGGGTTATGGGTCAACAAGTGATGATTGATTGATATTTATATATTTAAAATTGCTACATCATCTCAGTACGATGCACTACTATATTACAGGGCTTGAAATAAATACGTAAACTGTACATTTGCTAAACCGAAGCACTATATAACTATAGACATATAATCAAATACGTTCAGAATCCTTAAAATTCTATAACGCTGTACAAAATAATCAGTCAGAGTGAATATTTAAACATCAACATTTTTACAGCTTCCAATAAGCTCCTGAGCCTTGTGTTATAGAAACATACTTTTGTAATATATTAATTATTATAGATACATACATAAACAGACCAAACAAAAATGAACCCAACGTAAAATGTCTCCTGGTAGTGTCAAACCTGCCACCTCCGGCGCAATAAGACAAAATCACTACCACGCCATTTCAAATTAATTGTTATCAGCGTACCGTCATCGTTTAATGTAGTACAAATAAAAGGGAGGTACAATCTTGCAAAATCAATCGAAGGTCGATGCAGACCCACTTAAAATTCTTTATACCCATAAAAATCTTGGGCGAATTCCGTTGTAATAAGTTTTATTCGACGCTTAATTGGTCGGCGAGCGTAAATTAGAGGATTATAATATGCTGGGTTTTAGACTCGACGACGTTTGACTTTGATATCCACGTGAGGAAGGTCGGACCTGCAAAAACGTTTGTGTTTATTTTTATTGTAATAATTTAAAATATTTGTTTATTTATTTTAGACCGGCAACGTATTTCAGTGCTCTCTGGTATTGCAAATCATGTACATTTGCGGCGGTGTCATTTACCATCATTAGATGAGCCGTTTGCTCGTTTGCCTGCTATAACATAAAAAAGGGAATTTACACAATCCAAATACTGTATTGAATTATAAATAAAATATTTAATATAGGAAAGTCAACAAGTTAAAACAATTGCTTATACAGATATGCAATAGCATTAGACGCTATATTAATTGTAGCTTTAATCTTTTATTTAGTTGTTGAATGTTTGAGTCAATGCGCAATGGAGTGAGCTATGCTCTCTTAGGGATAAGATCAGAAATGATTTAATCCGTAAGAGAACTAAAGTTACCGTCATAGCCCGCCGGATCAGCAAGTTGAAGTGGCAGTGGGCAGGTCACGTATGTCGCAGAACCGATGACCGTTGGAGCAGACGAGTTCTGGAGTGGAGACCGCGTCTCGGCAAGCATACCGTAGGATGCCCTTCGGCCCGATGGACCGACGACTTGCAAAAGGTCGCTGGTGGAGGCTGGATGAGAAAAGCGGAGGATCGGGATGTCTGGCGCAAAATGGGGGAGACATATGTCCAACAGTGGACTTCCATAGGTTGAATAGAAGAATGTTTGAGTAGGCCCCGGATCAAAGGAGGCTAGTATTCGTTATGGGGTTTATGTTTTATTATACTCAGACCTTATACCCATGCATGGCACATAGTTACACTCGTATTATGACTTGACACAATAGATTTTCTTCTGTTTCTGGATTCCTCCTACCGCTACAATTGTAATAAAGAAAACAATTTTTGTTGTAATGACTCAAAGTCGATATGGGTTCACGGTTACCTGTCTTATTAATCCTTTTCCATTTAATTTAACTAAAAATCCGAGCGCGGTGCTAACATTCATGGACCCATTATCCCGGCACATTCCTGGGGTCAAATTATTTATTTTTGTGGGGCGTGTTAGTGGGCCCGCCTCTTCGTTACTATGTTAATTCAGCTGCCTACCGAATAGCCATTTTATATCATTGTTCATTTTTATGGATATGTCATAATTTTAACGATTTTTTTGTAGGTGATTGGCACGAAATTCCGTCGCACGAATGTGCACAACGTCCCATTAAAAAATCGCACTGGAGATATACCGGTAGCCATCTTGGATAGCCTCGAGGGCGTGGGGCAAAATAGACTTTTGACCCATGAAGCGCGTGACAATGTTACATAGTATCCATCATTAATCACTTAAAATTAAGAAAAAATCAAAATAATTCCAAATATAAAATAATATATAATTCATACAAAATAGTCCAGCAGCGTCGGCAACATATTCCAACTACCGCCTTCAACAACATAGTCGATATTACTATGTACACCTGCCTAGACGCTATGACAAATTTTACATTTTACAATAATTTTGTGAACAATCCAGATTGTCAGTCAAGTTTGGGTTTATCTAACATCGCGCTCCATCCCAAACAAAGGCTCAGTGGACAATGTAATTGGTTATTAAAAAGCGCATATATCACGACGCGCGCGTGGGCTGCGCATGCGTTGATTTGTGTGGAGCCGCGACACGCCCCTTCATTAACATGCTAATGTCGATTCTGGAGCGGGGACCCCATAGGAGCGACCCTGTGCACTCATCACAACAATAATAGAAACTTCAATTCGATTATTTTGGGACATTAACAAAGACTTCATAACCTTGCGGTATTTACTCTTAAGTAAAATTATTTTTTTAGATTAATAATAACATTTGTTGTTCACATGATTCTTGCATACGCCATAGACATCATCAGACCAATAAGAAATCATTTTATATTATCTAGTCCTAATAATATAATGTAACTACTGTCTTTTCGTATCTAGGATTATACGAAAGTAAGCAGATTTATAACCAATCAGGCTAAACTTAGTGCCAGATTTAAAATTATCTATTTGCCACTAGGTCCATTTGAGGACCAAAAACTCCCTTAATGTTTTATACTAAACCGTAACCGCATTTTTTATGTAACGAAGTGAACAAGACGATTAGGACACTACCTGATGGTAAGTGATACAGCTGACTATGACAGGGCATTAAAGAACACCAACAACTGATAGATAACATAATCCTACATTAATGCCGCACTGCGCCCGTCTCCCGAGACAATAGATGTTAGGTCTCTTATTCCCGGCAATTTCACTAGCTACAGTGCCCTGATTCCGAAAAACACAAAAGTACAGCACTCTTTATTTCATGGGACGATATCTGGCACCTACCTAGACGACTCAAGATCGAGTCTACCACCTAATATCATCTTATAAGTGCTTCTGGTTCGCCAGCATCAAATACACAAATTGGTAGAACATACAACGAGCAGAACGATACAACATCCATCATTTCAACCTTGTAAATTGTTAGACAAAAAAATATACACAATTAACACTTTATTTTATGCAGTTACACGGACTATTTTGTTTAATTTCTATTTCATAGTACTTTAAACATAGTTTTAGATTAAGTTACTAAAACATAATTCTTAAACGACTTCAATTGAAGTGTGTGATGTCATCAAGTTGTTTAGACCGATTTGTTTATACTACGATTTGTTTAATATGCTTATACAATTAGGGGTAATTTCGATTAGGTGTAGTGTGTGTGGGCGCGGGCGTAATGTATGCGCGTCGTGGAGGGCCCTTGTCGTGGGAACACGTCTCCGCGCATACACCTTGACCCATATGTTTACAAATATTTGTCATATTATGTTTAGGTATATCATACATAATTGACAAATTCCATAATAACTTGATATTATTATATCTAGCGTGCAAAGTTCAATCCTGGAATATATTTATAATAACATAAAATAAAATATTTTTTCTTTTAACTAAATATAATATATTGTCTGAATGAGTGTGTTGTGTTGCCTTTTTTAAAAAAAAACTTTGTTATGAAATTAGCCTTAACATAATAATGCAAAAACTTACCACATAAATGTATTTTTTATGGCGACATATAATTATACATAGATTGAATTTTGACCAATACTTAATATCATAGATGTGAAAGTGTGTCTGTTTGTACGTCTCTCACGGCACAACGGAAAGACGAATAACGTAATTTTTTATGTGGAAATAGTTGAAGGGATGGAGAGTGACATAAGCTACTTTCGTCAAATTCTAACCCCGACTTCCCTAAAATAGGGGTTGAAAATTTGTATAGAGCATACTGCATGTTGTAAGGTAGAAAGCTGAAAATTGGAATACGGTCTATTTGTCACTAACAAATAAATTGTGCATATTTATTTTCGGAAATTGGCTTAGATGAAAGAAATTGTTTGTTTGAAAGTGAAACCTAGTGTTTTCGTAACCAGGAAAGGGGTAACAAGAACCCGAATTTAGCACGAGCGAAGCTGCTGTCACAAGCTTGTATTTAAGTTAATCTACATAATCGGGCAAACTTATGATTTATTGCAAATCGATCGATTAGAAAACCGATCGATCGTCTCTAGGCTAGTAATTATGGACAGTAACGCGTGCGCGCCGAGCCGCTACAGTTAGCTACGATCGTAGCTCGTAGCGGCTCCCCGACTACCCGATATCGGTGTTTCATCAGGTATTACTTTACCCTAGAGTATTTGAGATGACTATTTTAAACATTGTTTCTATTTATAACTAACCGCTAATGGTTTTAAGAATACTTAAAAGGATTTTATTGCATAATTTGGATTATTAATTAATGTCATGATATTGGTCTAACCATTCGGCTACTTATATGTTATAACACTTGCATAGAAATGAGGGTATTTCTATAATAATAATAGTTTTTAAGACTACGGTAAAAGTAGGGTATTTAACTTAAAGGATGTCTTAAGTACTGAATTTCCACGAATCGAGTCACAATAGAAAATTTATTGTCAGACGCCTTTTGCAGATGAAGTAACCGACACCCATTGAATATTCCACTTTGATAGTTCAAATTATAAAACTCTAGTGAAGTTGTTGTAGCCCATATGTTTCTGGGTACAATGCGTTCTATTCTCTCCGGCAGAATAAAGGTAGATCCGTGCAAACCACACGGATAACGTTGACGGACGTATAGATAATCTGTGATCTCCCGCAGCCAGTCACCCGAGCCAGTCACGGAAACACAGAGGATTTCAAGCTGAAGAAATCAGAGATAATTGCCTCCAAAGTGACTAACATATAGGGTCTCCTTTCAAAAAAGTCGGCCATCAGATCACTTGGTGACTTGTTTCTTAATACATGTCTGTAATGTGAGTCACGTCAAAGGCACCGCGACGCTCGCGTGCCCGTCGTCAGGCGCCGCCGCGTAAGCCCCTGTAATAACGCGATGCGTATTTTAATTGGGCGCGATTAAATCTTAATAAATCGGGCGGTGTTCCCACACGCTCGCAATTACGCCGGCGGGCGGTGCAATTTGGCTATAGCCGGCGGCGAAAAGCAGAAATTGCGATCGCTTTCAGCAGCGCACCTTCGGAGTGCGAGTTCGATGCATGAACCACTCGTGTTACGTTTCAAAGGATAATTTATTTTTTTGGCATATAAAAGGACGTTATCTGTGAAAAATAACGCGCAAGTATTAATAAAATATTAGTTACGAATTCATGAATTAATTTCATTTGTGTTGTCACTTACCTTTAAAAAGATTTCCATATATTATTCATATCATAATTAAGAATCAATACTTTTCTAATTGCCGACATGCAGTCAAAAATTCTACTTATCAAAAACCACTAACATGGGTATAAATTATACTCTATTGTAGAAAACTACTTATAGTAAACAAAACACATGTTATAAAAATCACTTTCTTGCAAAATTCAATTACACATTTACCATCGAGTGTTGCCAATACTGCGCTTAAATATGCAAGTGGCACAAGACTCGAGTGTGTTTGGCAAACTAATGCACATCCTCGAGACTGGGAGTCGCAAACGTAACATGACCAGTGATCCCCCAACGCTAACGCATTCTGATCACGCATCGCCAATGTCAGAGACTTCGTGGACACATTGCAACACTTGGTCCTATAAAACCGAGGGTTCGGTTACCGGTCAGCATCAGTCCTCTGCGACACATCACACATCCAGCAAAATGTTCAAATTCGTAAGTATTTTCCGTGTTTTATTGTGGATCAGATGATTAATTATATATAATATAAGGGTATATATTATTAAAAAATATAAAAAGATAGATATATATATCTACTTCTTCATTATTATAAAAAGATTTTTAATAAAATTGTTTCAAAGTTACGTTTTTGCATATTAAAAATTTTCTTCATTATTACATTTTATCAACGGAATTGCCTTTCAAATTGTTCACTTTGGTTTGGTGGAAAAGGATATATTGTGTAGTCGGAGACAATATTCTAAACTTGGATGTTCTTCTGCAATTCTTTTATAATTTGTGTTCTAATCAATATGAATTTCCACTATCAATAAGTGCTGTATGATACTCGTAACTAGCTCATCCTACATCTTTATATTCAATGTTAAATTAAATATTCAACAGTTTATTTTTCATAACATTTTTAGATCGCCATCGTCGCTGCCCTCATTGCCGTATCTGCGGCCAAGCCACAATTCTTAAGTGCTCCGATCGTTGCTGCCCCAGCACCTGTGGTCACGGCGAGCAGTTCGCAATACTTCCACCGCATCAATAACGGCATAGCCGCTGCGTACGTAGCAGCCCCCGCTGCGTACGTCGCATCGGCCGCCCCGTACGTCGCTGCCTCCCCGTACGTCGCTGCGCCCTACGTATCTGCACCTTACGTCGCTGCACCCGTCGCATCAGCACCTATCGTTGCTGTTTAATTGATTTGATTGCCGTTATGAATAATAAAAATTGACCGCAATTATTTGTTTTTAATGATACCTTCAACACTTTTAATTGTTATCAATAAATGTCGATACATCGTTATTACTAACGTACCAAAAATTCAGAAAATGCTTGGCTGAATGCTGAAATACATTTGTGATATGATTAATTTTTGTAAAAAATACTGAGAACACAGGCATAAACTTTTACTGATAAAAAAATTAATCATAAAAAAAAACTACCTTACAATAACGAATTCAGAATAAGACCCTTGTCAAATCGCGTGCGGTTCGGCTAGCGTCGGCCGAAGATCTCCACCAAAATGAACTCTTCAATTACAAATCGTAAATTCCAATGCGAATACGCTAATGATACGTACGAATGTTGTTAGCATACTCCTTCTTTTTACCAAAAAAATATCTTGCCGAGAAAAGATGTGTTTCTTAATGTACATTTCGTACATTGTAAGCGACATAAAATTTAAGTATAAAATGGTAACGATAACTTAACCTCAGTTAAGACAAAATTTAAAAAAGATAATTTAAAAAAAAAATGTCCTTTTAATATGTATTTTTAAATTGCAATTTGTCTACTTGTCTCCGTGTGCTAGTCGTCATAATGTAGGGCCAAGCCTTCCAACACAGCATTGCTTTAGGAAAATTAGGCCGTAGGTAACCAACCAAGCAGCCGTAATATGGATTAGTCGATATTAATGACTACCTAGATCAGCGCCGGATCTTCAATATTTTTGGGTGGGGCAAAAATTGAGAAATGCCGCCCCCGCCCACTTTTATTTATTTTTACCTTTATCATCCTATATTATTTATTACACTAATTTATATATTAAGTCCTCTAATTGATTGACATTTGGACAAAGCTGCAACTTTTTGTTTCAGAGATAATACATCTCCTTGTCTTGCTCCTCGGTGCCAATGATTGTATAAGCTCTTCATGAACTCGGCCTGACATAGTAGCGCTCTCGTACAAACATCTCAACAATTCGATATAGCAGTAGTCAGGGAGGAATGAAGCATAGCCCAAGTCTTGATAGAATCGAAGGCTTTCTCATAGTCCACAAACGCCAAACATAATGGTCGGTTATACTCTCCGGTCTTCTTTATAACCTGCCGCAGCGTATGTAATATGTAGTCTATGGTGCTGAAGCCTTTGAGGAACCCGGCTTGTTCGAGGGGCTGGAAGTCTTCAAGCCTATGCGCGAGACGGATCATGATGACTCTGGAGAATAACTTGAAGATGTGGCACAATAGCGTAATGGGTCGTTAATTCTTCAATAAGGTTTTAATATCTAAGATATCTTTTAACAGATGTAAAAACGGCAAGATTGGTTTATTTTAGTTATTTTCATAGTGTAATGTCGTATGGTTTATTGTTGTGGGGTACGGCTGCCGACATTAATACAATATTTGTGCTACAAAAAGAGCTTTTATATATAACCATAGACCACGTGACTCTTTTGAGGAACAGTTCAAAGAAATAAATTAGTTTTTTTGTAATGTAATTTTTGCACATTTTTAACGTTCATAAGTGATTTTGTAAGCCTAATTTAAATAAATGGATTTTGACTTTAACTTATCATAGACGGAATATTAGGCTCTCTCCAAGCGGATACGAAAACTCGTTCGCAGGGAATTCTAATTTTTCAATACAAGGTTAATTACGGACCTTATTGAGGAGAGCAGGGGGCCCAAAGCTTTCCAAAAACCACTTGGGAGGAGCTTTCTGGTGAAGCTTAAGATAGCAGATGGCCAACTACTTACATTACGCCAACAGATCCTAGAAGAGGTTGAGAAATTCTATGGACGACTGTAATTATCGAGCACTCATCAGCCACAGACCGAAGACAGCGAAGATCTACGTGCCCCACTAAGGCACCATTGTACGTAGGATATCCCGGATGTTGACTTTAGCGAAATTAGTGCAGCACTGGAGCAACTGAGAAGTGGAAGGGCCCCAGGGGATGACGGTATTACGACAGAACTCCGACACCTACTCAAAACACCGATTGACAACCCATCCTTGGGGCATTAGGTGAGCTCTTTTAATGCCGTCATCTACCAGGGAACTACACTGGAGGCGTGGTCCAGAAGCGTTCTTTAAGAAGGATGATAAAACTCTCTTGAAGAATTATAGACCGATAGCGTTTCTGATTAACGTCTATACAGAGTTGTCACAACCAGTATACGTCGGTGGCGTCCTTCACCAGATTGTGATTCTCCAGAAAACGTGGTCGCTTAATGCAATGAAAAGGAGCTGAAAGTATTATTTTTAATTGTAGCTGTCCATCATAAAAATAATATAGATTTAAAGCAGCTAAGTTGGCATCAATTAACATAGAGAAACAACTAGGTAACTTTGAAATAATACACTGCTGCCCTGGATAGAGATCGACGAGAGAGTTTCCGTATAAAGCGTCATTCCTCAGAACGCGGCTGCATGCGCCTGCTGACCGTGATCTGCGATTACTGCGGGCGCTTATTTAGAACTATGCAAAAAAGGTAATGGTTGAGTAACCATTACATCCTTACTCCGCGCTCCGGGTTTCGGTCGAATTTCTATAGCCATGAAATATCTGCACTTGTACTATTATTTATTCCGTGGGCAAGTAAGGTAAATGATGAGTGGTCCATTAGTCGGTTTGCCGCCCCCTGAACGTGCCGCCGGGGGCACGTGCCCCGGCCCGGCCCCCCCAAGATCCGGCCCTGCCTAAGATTGTAGCCGGGATCGACGGGCTTACGGGCCTCCTGAAACATGGCACCCGTTGCTCATTCGGAGATGCAAATGTTTATGGGTCGACCAACACGACCACACTTACCATCAGGTAAAATGTGGTCGTTTATCCACCTATGAAATAAATAAAAATTGTTTGCTTTGATCAGTCCACGATGAAAGTGGAATAAATATTCACCTGTAGAAAAATTGCTGGTTGAATGTGGAAGTACCCGTTAAAAGAGAGCAAAGGTAAAACAAGCTCCTTTAGGTCCGAAGTGCCCGCTCCATCGGGGTTGTTACGGTAAGCAGGGACTAATCACCCGGCGGTACATTTTTCGGCACAAGCGGTGCCCGAAACTAATTTATATTGGAATGTGATATACACGCGGGCGGGAGCGCCTCGGGGCACGCGCGCCCGACTTAATCACCCCTTAGGGTTGTCACACACCTTTCTTTATAATTAAAACTTTTTAACGGAGAAAATCTTTGTCCACCGCTGGACATAGGTTTTATCCATTTTGCGTCAGATAAAATATAAGACAAATTGAGAAATTAGTATCATCTAAGAAACATATATCATATCTCTTTTCATGTAACCGATACGAGTAAATAGTATTTTTGAATAATACTTATGTGTCTATTTATATCCGAGTTCGCGAAAAAAAAACATTATATTAATATATTTGGGATAAGTCGCGTACAGTGTCATAAATTATAAAATAGGTCTCATGTATTACTCAAAACATAAATATCGAATAACTTTAAAGTAAATACATTAACCGTTTGATCGCCAGGAATCCAGACACAACAGGAAATACATGGTACTGACGCCTTCAAGTGTCATTGGCGTTCAAAGTAGTAATAATGATATTGCTTGACTTATAAAACACTATCGCGAATTCAAATAAAGTTTTTATTGCTCGTTATGCATGACAAATAAATCTTAAATTACATAACATTAAACTCGATTGCAACAAAGATAAAAAACCTGCTTACAGTGAAGTTGTGAGAGGTTACACACAGCGCAGCAATGGTGTGTTGATATAATTATGACAAAACCAGATCCATTAAGGAACGATCTACTAAAGAATAAAGTTTCTCTTGTGGTCCCGCATTGCATTTTTGAAAATCTTTGGAAATAGTATAGAACAATGGCACTTGCACACACATACACACACTTGCACATATTTCGACACACATACAATAAAATCTAATCCCAATTCAATGAACACTTCTATATTTTTAGTTTTGAACAATGATCGTTTATTTGTGCCAGCCCTGGAGCAAGGCTAACTTAACTGCTGTTAAAACACCACAGAAGCGCACCGACATCGACACCGACCGATGCGCAGGCGCCACCGCCGCGTCCGAACCCATTATAATAACCGATAATAGGGCTGCCATATTCCACCTGACACACCTGAGAAAATATTTGTATATACATATACATGTAAGTATATATATATATATATATATATATATAGTCAAATGGACACTGCCTCAGTATATGCTGCTGTGTGTATGTTTAAAAAGTATACATGTATAAACGACTTGATTTGTCACACAGCAGCGCTGATTTTCTGGCAGTGCCAACGTGACGACGAGCCAGACTTATGTCAATGTATATAAATGCCTATAAGTAAAAAAAATTATAAAGGGAAACCGCTACTTAAAGATAGTTGTTAATGTGTATACAAATATGATAAAAGCTATACAATAAAAATAAAAAATAAGAGTAAACCCTACGTACGTACCTCCATACTCATATGAATATCAACATTATCAACAAAGGAAATATATGTGAGATAGTGAAACCATGCTGCCACGCCCTGCCACGTATCAACACGTGCGTAATTAAGAAAAAAGAAGAAAATGTAACCGTGCCTGTACACTAAGAACCAGGGACAGAAATACATATTAATTAGGCGCGCATAGAAATACACGTTTATTAGCTCATCGCAAAAACCTAACTAATTGTTATCCCTCTTGCATTAAAAGATATGCTGATTTGAGTCGTTTCTTAAAATTAACTATCGTTTTAAGGTTGCGGATAGGCGGAGCAGGTCGTTCCAGCAGTGGGTGCAGCATACCTAAATGAACCCCTGAAAGCAGCAGTGTGATGCGATGGTGTGACTATAATCCTATCTTGTGCCCAAGCAAGTTTCCTGTATAGATACTCAGGTTTACCTGTAGTAACTACACCAAACATCAGTGCTGCCAAGTGGAGCCTCCTTCGAGCTTCCATCTTAAGTAGTTTTGCGCGAATAAGAAAGGGTGTCACATGTGAGCGAGGTGGAATATGAAAGCAGAAACGGGCACATGCATTCTGGATTCTTTGTACAAGATTTGATGTTCTGGCCAAAAGACATGGCCCATAGACGGTATCACAATAGTTTAACTTTGAAAGTATTAATGATTCACAAAGATGAATTTTTAATGTCTCATTTAAGTATGGTCTGATCCTGTATAACAGTTTGAGGCGATAAAAACAAATTCTTGCACTATGTATGTATTTACAGAAAAAAATGTACATAAGTATGTTTATCCGTTGTTTAGTACCCATAATACAGGCTTCACGCTTAACTTGGGGCTAGATGGCGTTGTGTGAATGTCAGTGGATATTTATTTATTTATTTATCTAAAGAATGTTAGGACTAAAACTTATCCGTACAGGTATTCGAATGCGGGAACTCTTAGACCTCAAACCAGATCGAAGCCGTTCTTAAATAAAAAAAGCTCCTTTATGAATCAACTAACTCTATAATTTTTTATACAAAAACCTGTAATAGATCCTTTCCTTTCTCACATCGCATTTCCTCTCAAGGACTTTTATTTTGTATAAGTCACCGCATACCGGATTTGTAACAACGATTAATAGAGTGATCGATACGAGACGTCACTCTGAATCGATGAGAATCGATTTGTGATTCCCGTGACCTGTTTTTGCGCCACTGGAATTGAATAAAAAGAATATCGAATGCAATATTATTGTTAAACACGACCTGTTTCGGTTAAATAGAATGTTACCTTATATTTAATTGCTAGAATGTTTAGTTGCCATTGAAAATTTATTGTTTTGCAGGACCTAAGTTTTGGCTTTACAGACATCTTGTTTTCCAAAAAACCTTACATAAAATAATAAAATAGCCTCGTGTAGTCGTTGAGCTTTGTATGCCACGAGCAATGGTATAACATGCTTTTTTACGCTACATTTGATGATGAAAGAAATAAGAGTTTATTCTGTGAGAGTTCACAATATTAACATAAACATAAAAACTTAAATCTTAAGACACAGAAAACGTAAACCAATCAGCATAAGCCATGGTGATGAAGAAACCATGACCCAGGTCTTCCGTGGCTACCTTCAAAGAGAGACTTCACTTATGCGCACTTTACCTAATACACATATACAAGTTATGTAAAATGATGACATAAAAAAATACAGGATAGACATTTAATTACTTTGTATCAATGAAGTTACTTATTAATCACTCGCTCTCCCTTCAACCTATCGCAGTCTTCTGCTGCACCAGATATCCCGGTGCTCAGCTTTTCGCATTCAGCGTTTCATAACTCACCGATTCACAATGCCGGAAGGCGACCTTCGCTACGTAGGATGTACTTGTATTTAGTTAATTAACGTCACATAAAGGGATTTAAAAAATTCTTTATTAAGGACCTTAGTCACATTTGACTACACAAATTTTACTTAAATTTAACATCA